>JANHFF010002718.1:0-62401 GCA_024542945.1 allo-octoploid hybrid of Carassius auratus x Cyprinus carpio
TACTGTCCTGAACAAACACTCATGACCAAATTCAGTTATAGTCATAGCGCCACCTGCTGGCAACAGGAAGTAACATGATTAAAACTGTTATGGACTCCTAGGAACATATTAAAAAGTGTCAACAAGTGTTAAATAGGCTGGAAACATGTTAGAAACATACTAAAACATGCTAGCAACACTTAGCTAAATGCTAAAGCATGCTACTAATGCAGTGAAAAAGGAAGTTGCTGTAACTCAAGCCAGCAATGTCCGATCTGCCCCAAACTTCAAACGTTTGACAAAAGTCCTGTCCTGAACACATCAACATGCCTGTATTCGGTTATAGTCATGGCGCCACCTATTGGCAACAGGAACTTTCTTGTTAAACACTGTTATGGACTCCTTGCAAAATAATAAAAAGCATCAACATGTGTTAAATAGGCTGGCAAAATTCTAGAAGCATGCTAAAACATACTAGTAACACTTAGCTCAGTGTTAAAGCATGCTATTAATTCATGAAATAGAACATTACTGTAACTCAAGCATACAATTTCCAATCTGCCTCATACTTCACAAGTTTGATTAGAGTCCTGGCCTGAAGACATCTACATGTTCATATTTGTTAATAGCTATAGCGCCACCTACTGGCAACAGGAAGTGACATGTTTTTCACTGATATGCACTATTAGCAAACAAAAAAGTATGCCATTGTGTGCTAAACATACTAGAAATATTCCCAAACATGCTAACAACATTAAACTAAGTGCTAAAGCATGCTATTAATACTATGAAACAGGAAGTTGTTGTAACTCAGGCAAGCAATTTCCGATCTGCCCCAAACTTCATACGTTTGACAGGTGTTATGCCCTGAACAAACACCCATTCACAAATTCAGTTATACACATAGCGCCACCTGCTTGTAACAGGAAGTGACATGGTTAACACTGTAATGGACTCCTGGGAACATATTAAAAAGTGTCAACAAGTGTTAAATAGGCTGGCAACATGCTAGAAACATACTTAATGTTACATAGCTAAGTGCTAAAGCATGCTACTAATGCCGTAAAAAAGGAAATTGCTGTAACTCAGGCAAGCAATGATCAATCTGCCCCAAACTTCAAATGTTTGACAAGAGTCATGTCCGGAACACATCAACATGCCCTTATTCGGGTTATAGTCATAGCGCCACCTACTGGCAACAGGAAGTGTCATGATTAACACTGTTATGGACTCCTGGCAACTTATTAAAAAGTGTCAGGAAGTGCTAAATACACTGGCAACATGTTAAAAACATACTAAAACATGCTAGTAGCACTTAGCTAAGTGCACTTAGCTAAAGCATGCTACTAATGCAGTGAAAAAGGAAGTTGCTGTAACTCAGGCTAGCAATATCCGATCTGACCCAAACTTCACACGTTTCAACAAGAGTCCTGTCCCGAACACATCAACATGCCTGTATTTGATTATAGTCATAGCGCCACCTGATGGCAACAGGAAGTGGCATGTTTAACACTGTTATGGACTCCTTGCAAAATAATAAAAAGCATCAACATGTGTTAAATAGGCTGGCAAAATTCTAGAAGCATGCTTAAACATGTTAGCAACACTTAGCTCAGTGTTAAAGCATGCTATTAATGCAGTGAAGTAGAACATTACTGTAACTCATGCATACTATGTCCAATCTGCCTCAAGCTTCACAAGTTTGATTAGAGTCCTGGCCTGAAGATATCTACATGCTCATATTTGGTTATAGTTATAGTGCCACCTACTGACAACAGGAAGTGACATGTTTTAATACTTTTATGCACTATTAGCAACACCGTAAAATATGCCATTGTGTGCTAATCATGCTAGAAATATTCTCAAACATGCTAGCAACACTTATTATGTGCTAAAGGATGCGATTAATACTATGAAACAGGAAGTTGTTGTAACTTGCATACAATGCCCAATCTGCCCCAAATTTTACACGTTTTATAAGAGTCCTGGCCTGAACACATCTAAAGGCCAATATTCAATTATAATTATAGCGCCACCTGCTGGCAACAGGAAATGACTTATTTTAAACTAACTTAAACATGAAATGTCTGATCTGCCCTAAACTTCAAATGTTTGATAAGATTCCTAGTCTCAACAGATTTTAAGGCCAACATTTCAGTTATAATCATACCACCTCCTGCTGGTGACAGGAAATTACTTGTTTTAAACTATCTTAAACATGCAATATCCGGTCTGCCCAAAGTTCTTGTGTTTGATATGGGTCCTGGCCTGAACTCATCTTTAAGCCAATATTTGTTTATAGTCTTAGCACCAACTGCTGGTTACAGGACATTACTTCTTTTACACTAGCTTAAACATGCAATGTCTGATCTGCCCGAAACTTTGCATGTTTGGTAAGAGTCCTGGCCTGAAGACATTTACATGCCGATATTCAGTTATAATCATAGCGCCACCAGTTGGCAGCAGGAAATGTGGCACAAATATTTACCTTTTTATAAGCATATGGCCCAACGTTCGCTGTTCTCCTATGGCCACCGGTTGGTGGTGAGCCTGGGTGCGAGGGCCCTTTCATCGCTGCTTGCAGCTTTAATTAGGGCCCGAGCACCGGTGGTGCGAGGACCCTCTTGGAATTGCTTCGTTTATTATTAGGGGCCAAGCACCGAAGGTGCGTAGGCACCTATTAAATAGTTGGTGTTATTCTTCTTCTTCTTCTTCTTCTTCTTCTTCTTCTTCTTCTTCCGCCGCAAGTCTATGGCAGCCCATAGAATCGATTGCGGGAAAGTTGTATAATTTGGCACACTGATAGAGGACAGTCCCAGCATTAACTATAGCAAATTTGAAGTCTCTATCTTCTACTCTCTAGCGCCACCACTTGTCCAAAATTTCAATATTTTTATGCGAATAACTTTTGAACCGTAAGCCACAAAATGAAAATTCTTTTTTCCTCTGAATCCTTGGCTCAGGCCAAGTCGAATGAACTCCAAAATTCAAAAATCGCAAGGTTTAGTTTTTTTGCTATTTTCAATTGTTTGAAAAACCTACTTTTTCGAACTCGTCCTAGACGGTTAGTCCGATTTTCACGAAAATTGGCTCAGGTCATCTGCAGACGATGTCGGCAAAAAGTTATGGAATTCAAGTTGATTCGTCCTACCGTTCTCGAATACCACGCGAAAAAATTCTACGAAAAGCACGCAAAAATGCCTGTGAGGCTATAACTCTGCAACGTTTGGTCGTATTGAGACAAAACTTGGTGTGTGTTATAACAAGCATGACCTGAGACTACCTGCAGTGTTTCGACGCAGCGCCACCTAGTGGTCAGGAGATATGAAAAATTCATATTTTTGCTTATAACTTCTGAATGGTTTGGCCAAAAATAACAAAACTGGTCTCTTTAGATTGGGTGGGTCATGCCGAGTCGAATGATATCCAATTTTCACGTGTCGGCCATTTTAGGTGTCGGCCATTTTGAATTACGTTTCAAAATGCTGTATTTTTTGAACGCATTATCGTATCGCTACGAAAATAATTACAAAAATGTTTGGCTCCATGCCCTAAAGCTACTCAAAAAGTTATAATGAAATATCTTAAAAATGCTAATAACTTTTGAAAAAATTAGACTATTGCAATGAAAGTCATGTCTCTATATTCTTTGGGTCATGCCGAGAACATCGATACCAATTATTCCAAAATTGGCCATACTTCCTGTCCTCCATTTTGATTAAAGTTGAAAACCTACTTTTTCGAACTCCTCCTAGACCGTTAGTCCGATTTTCACCAAATTTGGTTCGGATCATCTTCAGACCAAGCTGACAAAAAGTTATGGATTTTGGGTTGATATACGAAACGGTTTTCGTTTAGCGCATCAACGAATTTGTTCGTAAGATGTCAAAATACATCTGAGGCTGTATCTCGGCAAAGCTTTGACATATTTATACCAATCTTTGTATGTGCCATTGTCACCTCAGACTGACCATGCCACATCAATTTGGTAACAGCGCCACCTATTGGTCAAGAGTAATAAATCATTCATTAACCATTAATAATTACATTTATAAAAATGCTAATAACTTTTTATTGCATTAGCCTATTGCAATGAAACTGGTCTCAAAATATTCCTTGGCTTATGCCGACAACATGGATACCAAATCTGCCAGAGTACGCTGAACTTCCTGTCCGCCATTTTGATTTATGTTGAAAACCTACTTTTTCGAACTCCTCATCAACCGTTGGTCCGATTTTCACCAAAATTGAATCAGATGATCTTCAGACTGTGCTGACAAAATGTTATGGATTTTGTATCGATAGACAAAACCGTTTTCGCATACCACAGCGACGAATTTTAGGCATGATGCCAAAATGACCCTTCAGCCAGTATCTCTGCAATGCTTTGGCATACTGACACCAAACTTTGTGTGTGGCATTGTCACCTCACACAGAACACACCAAAATGATTTGATTACAGCGCCACCTGTTGGTCAAAAATTGTAAGCCATTTAATCATAATACTAGTGCTTGTATTTATGATTTTTCCGCCATTTCAATTACAATCATCCTAAAATTGCTGTAATAGCTCATTGTTGCATTTGGTGTGATGCTCCAAGCCATGCTTAGCTCCTCAATTTGCCGCTGGAGTGCTTGGCCCCGTAATTGCTGCTTGCAGCTATATTTAGGGGCCAAGCACCGAAGGTGCGTAGGCACCTATTGAAATCGTTGGCGTTATTAGGGGCCAAGCACCGAAGGTGCTTAGGCACCTATTGTATCCGTTGGCGTTCTTCTTCTTCTTCTTCTTCTTCTTCTTCTTCTTCTTCTACTTCTTCCGCCGCAAGTCTATGGCAGCCCATAGAACCGATTGCGGGAAAGTTGTATAATTTGGCACACTGATAGAGGACAGTCCCAGCATTAACTATAGCAAATTTGAAGTCTCTATCTTCTACTCTCTAGCGCCACCACTTGTCCAAAATTTCAATATTTTTATGCGAATAACTTTTGAACCGTAAGCCACAAAATGAAAATTCTTTTTTCCTCTGAATCCTTGGCTCAGGCCAAGTCGAATGAACCCCAAAATTCAAAAATCGCAAGGTTTAGTTTTTTTGCTATTTTCAATTGTTTGAAAAACCTACTTTTTCGAACTCGTCCTAGACGGTTAGTCCGATTTTCACGAAAATTGGCTCAGGTCATCTGCAGACGATGTCGGCAAAAAGTTATGGAATTCAAGTTGATTCGTCCTACCGTTCTCGAATACCACGCGAAAAAATTCTACGAAAAGCACGCAAAAATGCCTGTGAGGCTATAACTCTGCAACGTTTGGTCGTATTGAGACAAAACTTGGTGTGTGTTATAACAAGCATGACCTGAGACTACCTGCAGTGTTTCGACGCAGCGCCACCTAGTGGTCAGGAGATATGAAAAATTCATATTTTTGCTTATAACTTCTGAATGGTTTGGCCAAAAATAACAAAACTGGTCTCTTTAGATTGGGTGGGTCATGCCGAGTCGAATGATATCCAATTTTCACGTGTCGGCCATTTTAGGTGTCGGCCATTTTGAATTACGTTTCAAAATGCTGTATTTTTTGAACGCATTATCGTATCGCTACGAAAATAATTACAAAAATGTTTGGCTCCATGCCCTAAAGCTACTCAAAAAGTTATAATGAAATATCTTAAAAATGCTAATAACTTTTGAAAAAATTTGACTATTGCAATGAAAGTCATGTCTCTATATTCTTTGGGTCATGCCGAGAACATCGATACCAATTATTCCAAAATTGGCCATACTTCCTGTCCTCCATTTTGATTAAAGTTGAAAACCTACTTTTTCGAACTCCTCCTAGACCGTTAGTCCGATTTTCACCAAATTTGGTTCGGATCATCTTCAGACCAAGCTGACAAAAAGTTATGGATTTTGTGTTGATATACGAAACGGTTTTCGTTTAGCGCATCAACAAATTTGTTCGTAAGATGCCAAAATACATCTGAGGCTGTATCTCGGCAAAGCTTTGACATATTTGTACCAAACTTTGTATGTGCCATTGTCACCTCACACTGACCATGCCACATCAATTTGGTAACAGCGCCACCTATTGGTCAAGAGTAATAAACCATTCATTAACCATTAATAATTACATTTATAAAAATGCTAATAACTTTTTATTGCATTAGCCTATTGCAATGAAACTGGTCTCAAAATATTCCTTGGCTTATTCTGACAACATAGATACCAAATATGCCAGAGTACGCTAAACTTCTTGTCCGCCATTTTGATTTATGTTGAAAACATACTTTTTCAAACTCCTCATCAACCCTTGTTCCGCTTTTCACCAAAATTGAATCAGATGATCTTCAGACTGTGCTGAAAAAATGTTATGGATTTTGTATTGATAGACAAAACCGTTGTCGCATACCACAGCGACGAATTTCAGGCATGATGCCAAAATGACACTTCAGCCTGTATCTCTACAATGCTTTGGCATACTGACACCAAACTTTGTGTGTGCCATTGTCACCTCACACAGAACACACCAAAATGATTTGATTACAGCGCCACCTGTTGGTCAAAAATTGTAAGCCATTTAATCATAATACTAGTGCTTGTATTTATGATTTTTCCGCCATTTCAATTACAATCATCCTAAAATTGCTGTAATAGCTCATTGTTGCATTTGGTGTGATGCTCCATGCCATGCTTAGCTCCTCAATTTGCCGCTGGAGTGCTTGGCCCCGTAATTGCTGCTTGCAGCTATATTTAGGGGCCAAGCACCGAAGGTGCGTAGGCACCTATTGAAATCGTTGGCGTTATTAGGGGCCAAGCACCGAAGGTGCTTAGGCACCTATTGTATCCGTTGGCGTTCTTCTTCTTCTTCTTCTTCTTCTTCTTCTTCTTCTTCTTCTTCTTCTTCTTCTTCTTCTTCTTCTTCCGCCGCAAGTCTATGGCAGCCCATAGAACCGATTGCGGGAAAGTTGTATAATTTTGCACACTGATAGAGGACAGTCCCAGCATTAACTATAGCAAATTTGAAGTCTTTAACTCAAACTCTCTAGCGCCACCACTTGTCCAAAATTTCAATATTTTTATGCTAATAACTTTTGAACCGTAAGCCACAAAATTTAAATTCTTTTTTCCTCTGAATCCTTGGCTCAGGCCAAGTCGAATGAACCCCGAAATTAAAAAATCGCAAGGTTTAGTTTTTTGATTTTCACCAAATTTGTTTAGGATCATCTTCAGACCAAGCTGACAAAAAGTTATGGATTTCGTGTTGATATACGAAACGGTTTTCATTTAGCGCATCAACGAATTTGTTCGTAAGATGCCAAAATACATCTGAGGCTGTATCTTGGCAAAGCTTTGACATATTTGTACCAAACATTGTATGTGCCATTGTCACCTCACACTGACCATGCCACATCAATTTGGTAACAGCGCCACCTATTGGTCAAGAATAATAAACCATTCATTAACCAATAGTTATTACATTTATAAAAATGCTAATAACATTTTATTGCATAAGCCTATTGCAATGAAACTTGTCTCAAAATATTCCTTGGCTTAGACCGACAACATAGATACCAAATATGCCAGAGTACGCTGAACTTCCTGTCCGCCATTTTGATTTATGTTGAAAACCTACTTTTTCGAACTCCTCATCAACCGTTGGTCCGCTTTTCACCAAAATTGAATCAGATGATCTTCATACTGTGCTGACAAAATGTTATGGATTTTGTATCGATAGACAAAACCGTTTTCGCATACCACAGCGACGAATTTCAGGCATGATGCCAAAATGACACTTCAGCCTGTATCTCTGCAATGCTTTGGCATACTGACACCAAACTTTGTGTGTGGCATTGTCACCTCATACAGAGTACACCAAAATGATTTGATTACAGCGCCACCTGTTGGTCAAAAGTGATGTCATTTAATCATAATACTAGCGCTTGTATTTATGATTTTTCCGCCATTTCAATTACAATCATGCTAAAATTGCTGTAATAGCTCATTGTTGCATTTGGTGTGATGCTCCATGCCATGCTTAGCTCCTCAATTTGCCGCTGGAGTGCTTGGCCCCGCAATTGTGCTTGCAGCTATATTTATTAGGGGCCAAGCACCGAAGGTGCGTAGGCACCTATTGAAATCGTTGGCGTTATTCTTCTTCTTCTTCTTCTTCTTCTTCTTCTTCTTCTTCTTCTTCCGCCGCAAGTCTATGGCAGCCCATAGAACCGATTGCGGGAAAGTTGTATAATTTGGCACACTGATAGAGGACAGTCCCAGCATTAACTATAGCAAATTTGAAGTCTCTAAATCCAACTCTCTAGCGCCACCACTTGTCCAAAATTTCAATATTTTCATGCTAATAACTTTTGAACCGTAAGCCACAAAATTTAAATTCTTTTTTCCTCTGAATCCTTGGCTCAGGCCAAGTCGAATGAACCCCGAAATTCAAAAATCGCAAGGTTTAGTTTTTTCGCTATTTTCAATTGTTCGAAAAACCTACTTTTTCGAATTCGTTCTAGACGGTTAGTCCGATTTTCACGAAAATTGGCTCAGATCATCTTCAGACCATGCTGGCAAAAAGTTATGGAATTCAAGTTGATTCGTCCAACCGTTCTCGAATACCACGCGAAAAAATTCTACGAAAAGCACGTAAAAATGCTAGTGGGGCTATAACTCCGCAACGGTTTGGCGTATTGAGACTAAACTTGGTGAGTGTTATAAAAAGCATGACCTGAGACTACCTGCAGTGTTTCGACGCAGCGCCACCTAGTGGTCAGGAGATATGAAAAATGCATATTTTTGCTTATAACTTCTGAATGGTTTGGCCAAAAATCACAAAACTTGTCTCATTAGATTCGGTGGGTCATGGCAAGTCGAATGATATCCAATTTTCCTGTGTCGGCCATTTTAGGTGTCGGCCATTTTGAATTATGTTTCAAAATGCTGTATTTTTTGAACGCATTATCGTATCGCTTCGAAAATAATTACAATAATGTTTGGCTCCATGCCCTGAAGCTACTCAAAAAGTTTGGTGGCAGCGCCACCTTGTGGTCAAAAGTTATAATGAAATATCATAAAAATGCTAATAACTTTTGAAAAAATTAGACTATTGCAATGAAAGTCATGTCTCTATATTCTTTGGGTCATGCCGAGAACATCGATACTAATTATTCCAAAATTGGCCATACTTCCTGTCCGCCATTTTTATTAAAGTTGAAAACCTACTTTTTCGAACTCCTCCTAAACCGTTAGTCTGATTTTCACCAAATTTGTTTAGGATCATCTTCAGACCAAGCTGACAAAAAGTTATGGATTTCGTGTTGATATACGAAACGGTTTTCATTTAGCGCATCAACGAATTTGTTCGTAAGATGCCAAAATACATCTGAGGCTGTATCTTGGCAAAGCTTTGACATATTTGTACCAAACTTTGTATGTGCCATTGTCACCTCACACTGACCATGCCACATCAATTTGGTAACAGCGCCACCTATTGGTCAAGAGTAATAAACCATTCATTAACCAATAGTTATTACATTTATAAAAATGCTAATAACATTTTATTGCATAAGCCTATTGCAATGAAACTGGTCTCAAAATATTCCTTGGCTTAGACCGACAACATAGATACCAAATATGCCAGAGTACGCTGAACTTCCTGTCCGCCATTTTGATTTATGTTGAAAACCTACTTTTTCGAACTCCTCATCAACCGTTGGTCCGATTTTCACCAAAATTGAATCAGATGATCTTCATACTGTGCTGACAAAATGTTATGGATTTTGTATCGATAGACAAAACCGTTTTCGCATACCACAGCGACGAATTTCAGGCATGATGCCAAAATGACACTTCAGCCTGTATCTCTGCAATGCTTTGGCATACTGACACCAAACTTTGTGTGTGGCATTGTCACCTCATACAGAGTACACCAAAATGATTTGATTACAGCGCCACCTGTTGGTCAAAAGTGATGTCATTTAATCATAATACTAGCGCTTGTATTTATGATTTTTCCGCCATTTCAATTACAATCATGCTAAAATTGCTGTAATAGCTCATTGTTGCATTTGGTGTGATGCTCCATGCCATGCTTAGCTCCTCAATTTGCCGCTGGAGTGCTTGGCCCCGCAATTGCTGCTTGCAGCTATATTTATTAGGGGCCAAGCACCGAAGGTGCGTAGGCACCTATTGAAATCGTTGGCGTTATTCTTCTTCTTCTTCTTCTTCTTCTTCTTCCGCCGCAAGTCTATGTCAGCCCATAGAACCGATTGCGGGAAAGTTGTATAATTTGGCACACTGATAGAGGACAGTCCCAGCATTAACTATAGCAAATTTGAAGTCTCTAAATCCAACTGTCTAGCGCCACCACTTGCCCAAAATTTCAATATTTTCATGCTAATAACTTTTGAACCGTAAGCCACAAAATGAAAATTCTTTTTTCCTCTGAATCCTTGGCTCAGGCCAAGTCGAATGAACCCCGAAATTCAATAATCGCTAGGTTTAGTTTTTTCGCTATTTTCAATTGTTCGAAAAACCTACTTTTTCGAATTCGTTCTAGACGGTCAGTCCGATTTTCACGAAAATTGGCTCAGTTCATCTTCTGATGATGCCGACAAAAAGTTATGGAATTTAAGTTGATTCGTCCAACCGTTCTCGACTACCACGCGAAAAAATTCTACGAAAAGCACGCAAAAATGCTTGTGAGGCTATAACTCCGCAACGGTTTGGCGTATTGAGACCAAACTTGGTGTGTGTTATAACAAGCTTGACCTGAGATTTCCTGCAGTGTTTCGACGCAGCGCCACCTAGTGGTCAGGAGATATGAAAAATGCATATTTTTGCTTATAACTTCTGAATGGTTTTGCCAAAAATCACAAAACAGGACTCATTAGATTCGGTGGGTCATGCCAAGTCGAATGATATCCAATTTTGCTGTGTCGGCCATTTTAGATGTCGGCCATTTTGAATTATGTTTCAAAATGCTGTATTTTTTGAACGCATTATCGTATCGCTACGAAAATAATTACAAAAATGTTTGGCTCCATGCCCTGAAGGTACTCAAAAAGTTTGGGGGCAGCGCCACCTTGTGGTAAAAAGTTATAATGAAATACCGTAAAAATGCTAATAACTTTTGAATAAATTAGACTATTGAAATGAAAATGTTCTCCAAATATTCTTTGGGTCATGCCGAGAACATCGATACCAATTATGCCAAAATTGGCCATACTTCCTGTCCTCCATTTTGATTAAAGTTGAAAACCTACTTTTTTGAACTCCTCCTAAACCGTTAGTCTGATTTTCACCAAATTTGGTTCGGATCATCTTCAGACAAACCTGATAAAAAGTTATGGAATTCGTGTGGATATACGAAACGGTTTTCGTTTAGCGCATCAACGAATTTGTTCGTAAGATGCCAAAACACATCTGAGGCTGTATCTCGGCAAAGCTTTGACATATTTGCACCAAACTTTGTATGTGCCATTGTCACCTCACACTGACCATGCCACATTAATTTGGTAACAGCGCCACCTATTGGTCAAGAGTAATAAACCATTCATTAACCATTAATAATTACATTTATAAAAATGCTAATAACTTTTTATTGCATTAGCCTATTGCAATGAAACTGGTCTCAAAATATTCCTTGGCTTATTCTGACAACATAGATACCAAATATGCCAGAGTACGCTAAACTTCCTGTCCGCCATTTTGATTTATGTTGAAAACGTACTTTTTCGAACTCCTCATCAACCCTTGTTCCGATTTTCACCAAAATTGAATCAGATGATCTTCAGACTGTGCTGAAAATATGTTATGGATTTTGTATTGATAGACAAAACCGTTGTCGCATACCACAGCAACGAATTTCAGGCATGATGCCAAAATGACACTTCAGCCTGTATCTCTACAATGCTTTGGCATACTGACACCAAACTTTGTGTGTGCCATTATCACCTCACACAGAACACACCAAAATGATTTGATTACAGCGCCACCTATTGGTCAAAAATTGTAAGCCATTTAATCATAATACTAGTGCTTGTATTTATGATTTTTCCGCCATTTCAATTACAATCATCCTAAATTGCTGTAATAGCTCATTGTTGCATTTGGTGTGATGCTCCATGCCATGCTTAGCTCCTCAATTTGCCACTGGAGTGCTTGGCCCCGTAATTGCTGCTTGCAGCTATATTTAGGGGCCAAGCACCGAAGGTGCGTAGGCACCTATTGTATCCGTTGGCGTTATTAGGGGCCAATTACCGAAGGTGCGTAGGCACCTATTGAAATCGTTGGCGTTATTATTAGGGGCCAAGCACCGAAGGTGCGTAGGCACCTATTGTATCCGTTGGCGTTATTCTTCTTCTTCTTCTTCTTCCGCCGCAAGTCTATGGCAGCCCATAGAACCGATTGCGGGAAATTGTATAATTTGGCACACTGATAGGGGACAGTCCCAGCATTAACTATGGCAAATTTGAAGTCTCTATCTTCTACTCTCTAGCGCCACCACTTGTCCCAAAATTTCAATATTTTTATGCTAATAACTTTTGAACCGTAAGCCACAAAATGAAAATTCTTTTTTCCTCTGAATCCTTGGCTCAGGCCAAGTCGAATGAACCCCGAAATTCAAAAATCGCAATTTTTAGTTTTTTCGCTATTTTCAATTGTTCGAAAAACCTACTTTTTCGAACTCGTCCTAGACGGTTCGTCCGATTTTCACGAAAATTGGCTCAGTTCATCTGCAGACAATGATGGCAAAAAGTTATGGAATTCAAGTTGATTCGTCCAACCGTTCTCGAATACCACGCGAAAAAATTCTACGAAAAGCACGCAAAAATGCTTGTGAGGCTATAACTCTGCAACGGTTGGGCGTATTGAGACAAAACTTGGTGTGTGTTGTAACAAGCATGACCTGAGATTACCTGCAGTGTTTCGACGCAGCGCCACCTAGTGGTTAGGAGATATGAAAAATGCATATTTTGCTTATAACTTCTGAATGGTTTGGCCAAAAATAATAAAACTGGTCTCATTAGATTCGGTGGGTCATGTCGAGTCGAAGGATATCCAATTTTCCCGTGTCGGCCATTTTAGGTGTCGGCCATTTTGAATTATGTTTCAAAATGCTATATTTTTTTAACGCATTGTCGTATCATTACGAAAATAATTACAAAAATGTTTGGCTCCATGCCCTGATGCTACTCAAAAAGTTTGGTGGCAGCGCCACCTTGTGGTCAAAAGTTATAATGAAATATCATAAAAATGCTAATAACTTTTGAAAAAATTAGACTATTAAAATGAAAATCGTGTCCCTATATTCTTTGGTTCCTGCCGAGAACATCGATACCAATTATGCCAAAATTGGCAATACTTCCTGTCCGCCATTTTGATTCATGTTGAAACCTACTTTTTCGAACTCCTCCTAGACCGTTAGTCCGATTTTCACCAAATTTGACTCAGATCATCTTCAGAGTGTGCTGACGAAAAGTTATGGATTTCGTGTCGATATGCGAAACGGTTTTCGTTTAGCGCATCAACAAATTTGGTCGTAAGATGCCAAAATACATCTGAGGCTGTATCTCTGCAAAGCTTTGACATTTTTGCACTAAACTTTGTATGTGCCATTGTCACCTCACACTGACCATGCATCATAAATTTGGTAACAGCGCCACCTATTGGTCAAGAGTAATAAACCATTCATTAACCATTAATAATTACATTTATAAAAATGCTAATAACTTTTTATTGCATTAGCCTATTGCAATAAACTGGACTCAAAATATTCCTTAGCTTAGGCCAACAACATAGATACCAAATATGCCAGAGTACGCTGAACTTCCTGTCCGCCATTTTGATTTATGTTGAAAACCTACTTTTTCGAACTCCTCATCAACTTTTGGTCCGATTTTCACCAAAATTGAATCAGATGATCTTCAGACTGTGCTGACAAAATGTTATGGATTTTGTATCGATAGACAAAATCGTTTTCGCATACCACAGCGACGAATTTCAGGCATGATGCCAAAATGACACTTCACCCTGTATCTCTGCAATGCTTTGGCATACTGACACCAACCTTTGTGTGTGCCATTGTCACTTCACACAGAACACACCAAAATGATTTAATTACAGCGCCACCTGTTGGTCAAAAGTTATAAGTCATTTAATCATAATACTAGTGCTTGTATTTATGATTTTTTCCGCAATTTCAATTACAATCATCCTAAAATTGCTGTAATTGCTCATTGTTACATTTGGTGTGATGCTCCATGCCATGCTTAGCTCCTCAATTTGCCTCTGAGTGCTTGGCCCCGTAATTGCTGCTTGCAGCTATATTTCTTCTTCTTCTTCTTCTTCCGCCGCAAGTCTATGGCAGCCCATAGAACCGATTGCGGGAAAGTTGTATAATTTGGCACACTGATAGAGGACAGTCCCAGCATTAACTATGGCAATTTGAAGTCTCTATCTTCTACTCTCTAGCGCCACACTTGTCCAAAATTTCAATATTTTTATGCTAATAACTTTTGAACCGTATGCCACAAAATGAAAATTCTTTTTTCCTCTGAATCCTTGGCTCATGCCAAGTCGAATGAACCCCGAAATTCAAAATCGCAAGGTTTAGTTTTTTTGCTATTTTCAATTGTTCGAAAAACCTACTTTTTCGAACTCGTCCTAGACGGTTAGTCCGATATTCACAAAAATTGGCTCAGATCATCTTCATACGATGTTGGCAAAAAGTTATGGAATTCAAGTTGATTCGTCCAACCGTTCTCGAATACCACGCGATAAAATTCTACGAAAAACACGCAAAAATGCTTGTGAGGCTATAACTCCGCAACGGTTTGGCGTATTGAGACCAAACTTGGTGGGTGTTATAACAAGCATGACCTGAGACTACTTGCAGTGTTTCGACGCAGCGCCACCTAGTGGTCAGGAGATATGAAAAATGCATATTTTTACTTATAACTTCTGAATGGTTTGGCCAAAAATCATAAAACTGGTCTCGTTAGATTGGGTGGGTCATGCCGAGTCGAAGGATATGCAATTTTCACGTGTCGGCCATTTTGGGCGTCGGCCATTTTGTATTATGTTTCAAAATGCTGTATTTTTTAACGCATTATCGTATCGTTACGAAAATAATTACAAAAATGTTTGGCTCCATGCCCTGAAGCTATTTAAAAAGTTTGGTGGCAGCGCCACCTTGTGGTCAAAAGTTATAATGAAATATATAAAAAATGCTAATAACTTTTGAAAAAAATTAGACTATTGAAATCAACTGGTCTCGCTATATTCTTGGGTCATGCCGAGAACATCAATACCAATTATGCCAAAATTGGCCATACTTCCTGTCCGCCATTTGATTAAGTTGAAAACCTACTTTTTCGAACTCCTCCTAGACCGTTAGTCCGATTTTCACCAAATTTGGTTCGGATCATCTTCAGACCAAGCTGATAAAAAGTTATGGAATTCGTGTTGATATACGAAACGGTTTTCGTTTAGCGCATCAACGAATTTGTTCTTAAGATGCCAAAACACTTCTGAGGCTGTATCTCGGCAAAGCTTTGACATATTTGCACCAAACTTTGTAGGTGCCATTGTCACCTCAGACTGACCATGCCACATCAATTTGGTAACAGCGCCACCTGTTGGTCAAGAGTAATAAATCATTCATTAACCATTAATAATTACATTTATAAAATGCTAATAACTTTTTATTGCATTAGCCTTTTGCAATGAAACTGGTCTCAAAATATTCCTTGGTTTATGCCGACAACATACATACCAAATATGCCAGAGTACGCTGAACTTCCTGTCCGCCATTTTGATTTATGTTGGAAACCTACTTTTTCGAACTCCTCATCAACCATTGGTCCGATTTTCACCAAATTGAATCAGATGATCTTCAGACTGTGATGACAAAATGTTATGGATTTTGTATCGATAGACAAACCGTTTTCGCATACCACAGCGACGAATTTTAGGCATGAAGCCAAAAGGGACACTTCAGCCTGTATCTCTGCAATGCTTTGGCATACTGACACCAACCTTTGTGTGTGGCATTGTCACCTCACACTGAACACACCAAAATGATTTGATTACAGCGCCACCTGTTGGTCAAAAGTTATAAGCCATTTAATCATAATACTAGTGCTTGTACGTATGATTTTTCCACAATTTCAATTACAATCATCCTAAAATTGCTGTAATTGCTCATTGTTGCATTTGGTGTGATGCTCCATGCCATGCTTAGCTCCTCAATTTGCCGCTGGAGTGCTTGGCCCCGCAATTGCTGCTTGCAGCTATATTTAGGGGCCAAGCACCGAAGGTGCGTAGGCACCTATTGAAATCGTTGGCCGTTATTAGGGGCCAAGCACCGAAGGTGCTTAGGCACCTATTGTATCCGTTGGCGTTCTTCTTCTTCTTCTTCTTCTTCTTCTTCTTCTTCTTCTTCTACTTCTTCCGCCGCAAGTCTATGGCAGCCCATAGAACCGATTGCGGGAAAGTTGTATAATTTGGCACACTGATAGAGGACAGTCCCAGCATTAACTATAGCAAATTTGAAGTCTCTATCTTCTACTCTCTAGCGCCACCACTTGTCCAAAATTTCAATATTTTTATGCGAATAACTTTTGAACCGTAAGCCACAAAATGAAAATTCTTTTTTCCTCTGAATCCTTGGCTCAGGCCAAGTCGAATGAACCCCAAAATTCAAAAATCGCAAGGTTTAGTTTTTTTGCTATTTTCAATTGTTTGAAAAACCTACTTTTTCGAACTCGTCCTAGACGGTTAGTCCGATTTTCACGAAAATTGGCTCAGGTCATCTGCAGACGATGTCGGCAAAAAGTTATGGAATTCAAGTTGATTCGTCCTACCGTTCTCGAATACCACGCGAAAAAATTCTACGAAAAGCACGCAAAAATGCCTGTGAGGCTATAACTCTGCAACGTTTGGTCGTATTGAGACAAAACTTGGTGTGTGTTATAACAAGCATGACCTGAGACTACCTGCAGTGTTTCGACGCAGCGCAACCTAGTGGTCAGGAGATATGAAAAATTCATATTTTTGCTTATAACTTCTGAATGGTTTGGCCAAAAATAACAAAACTGGTCTCTTTAGATTGGGTGGGTCATGCCGAGTCGAATGATATCCAATTTTCACGTGTCGGCCATTTTAGGTGTCGGCCATTTTGAATTACGTTTCAAAATGCTGTATTTTTTGAACGCATTATCGTATCGCTACGAAAATAATTACAAAAATGTTTGGCTCCATGCCCTAAAGCTACTCAAAAAGTTATAATGAAATATCTTAAAAATGCTAATAACTTTTGAAAAAATTTGACTATTGCAATGAAAGTCATGTCTCTATATTCTTTGGGTCATGCCGAGAACATCGATACCAATTATTCCAAAATTGGCCATACTTCCTGTCCTCCATTTTGATTAAAGTTGAAAACCTACTTTTTCGAACTCCTCCTAGACCGTTAGTCCGATTTTCACCAAATTTGGTTCGGATCATCTTCAGACCAAGCTGACAAAAAGTTATGGATTTTGTGTTGATATACGAAACGGTTTTCGTTTAGCGCATCAACAAATTTGTTCGTAAGATGCCAAAATACATCTGAGGCTGTATCTCGGCAAAGCTTTGACATATTTGTACCAAACTTTGTATGTGCCATTGTCACCTCACACTGACCCATGCCACATCAATTTGGTAACAGCGCCACCTATTGGTCAAGAGTAATAAACCATTCATTAACCATTAATAATTACATTTATAAAAATGCTAATAACTTTTTATTGCATTAGCCTATTGCAATGAAACTGGTCTCAAAATATTCCTTGGCTTATTCTGACAACATAGATACCAAATATGCCAGAGTACGCTAAACTTCTTGTCCGCCATTTTGATTTATGTTGAAAACATACTTTTTCAACTCCTCATCAACCCTTGTTCCGCTTTTCACCAAAATTGAATCAGATGATCTTCAGACTGTGCTGAAAAATGTTATGGATTTTGTATTGATAGACAAAACCGTTGTCGCATACCACAGCGACGAATTTCAGGCATGATGCCAAAATGACACTTCAGCCTGTATCTCTACAATGCTTTGGCATACTGACACCAAACTTTGTGTGTGCCATTGTCACCTCACACAGAACAACACACAAAATGATTTGATTACAGCGCCACCTGTTGGTCAAAATTGTAAGCCATTTAATCATAATACTAGTGCTTGTATTTATGATTTCTTCCGCCATTTCAATTACAATCATCCTAAAATTGCTGTACTAGCTCATTGTTGCATTTGGTGTGATGCTCCATGCCATGCTTAGCTCCTCAATTTGCCGCTGGAGTGCTTGGCCCCGTAATTGCTGCTTGCAGCTATATTTAGGGGCCAAGCACCGAAGGTGCGTAGGCACCTATTGAAATCGTTGGCGTTATTAGGGGCCAAGCACCGAAGGTGCTTAGGCACCTATTGTATCCGTTGGCGTTCTTCTTCTTCTTCTTCTTCTTTCTTCTTCTTCTTCTTCTTCTTCTTCTTCTTCTTCTTCTTCTTCCGCCGCAAGTCTATGGCAGCCCATAGAACCGATTGCGGGAAAGTTGTATAATTTTGCACACTGATAGAGGACAGTCCCAGCATTAACTATAGCAAATTTGAAGTCTTTAACTCAAACTCTCTAGCGCCACCACTTGTCCAAAATTTCAATATTTTTATGCTAATAACTTTTGAACCGTAAGCCACAAAATTTAAATTCTTTTTCCTCTGAATCCTTGGCTCAGGCCAAGTCGAATGAACCCCGAAATTAAAAAATCGCAAGGTTTAGTTTTTTGATTTTCACCAAATTTGGTTTAGGATCATCTTCAGACCAAGCTGACAAAAAGTTATGGATTTCGTGTTGATATACGAAACGGTTTTTCATTTAGCGCATCAACGAATTTGTTCGTAAGATGCCAAAATACATCTGAGGCTGTATCTTGGCAAAGCTTTGACATATTTGTACCAAACATTGTATGTGCCATTGTCACCTCACACTGACCATGCCACATCAATTTGGTAACAGCGCCACCTATTGGTCAAGAATAATAAACCATTCATTAACCAATAGTTATTACATTTATAAAAATGCTAATAACATTTTATTGCATAAGCCTATTGCAATGAAAACTTGTCTCAAAATATTCCTTGGCTTAGACCGACAACATAGATACCAAATATGCCAGAGTACGCTGAACTTCCTGTCCGCCATTTTGATTTATGTTGAAAACCTACTTTTTCGAACTCCTCATCAACCGTTGGTCCGCTTTTCACCAAAATTGAATCAGATGATCTTCATACTGTGCTGACAAAATGTTATGGATTTTGTATCGATAGACAAAACCGTTTTCGCATACCACAGCGACGAATTTCAGGCATGATGCCAAAATGACACTTCAGCCTGTATCTCTGCAATGCTTTGGCATACTGACACCAAACTTTGTGTGTGGCATTGTCACCTCATACAGAGTACACCAAAATGATTTGATTACAGCGCCACCTGTTGGTCAAAAGTGATGTCATTTAATCATAATACTAGCGCTTGTATTTATGATTTTTCCGCCATTTCAATTACAATCATGCTAAAATTGCTGTAATAGCTCATTGTTGCATTTGGTGTGATGCTCCATGCCATGCTTAGCTCCTCAATTTGCCGCTGGAGTGCTTGGCCCCGCAATTGTGCTTGCAGCTATATTTATTAGGGGCCAAGCACCGAAGGTGCGTAGGCACCTATTGAAATCGTTGGCGTTATTCTTCTTCTTCTTCTTCTTCTTCTTCTTCTTCTTCTTCTTCTTCCGCCGCAAGTCTATGGCAGCCCATAGAACCGATTGCGGGAAAGTTGTATAATTTGGCACACTGATAGAGGACAGTCCCAGCATTAACTATAGCAAATTTGAAGTCTCTAAATCCAACTCTCTAGCGCCACCACTTGCCCAAAATTTCAATATTTTCATGCTAATAACTTTTGAACCGTAAGCCACAAATGAAAATTCTTTTTTCCTCTGAATCCTTGGCTCAGGCCAAGTCGAATGAACCCTGAAATTCAAAAATCGCAAGGTTTAGTTTTTTCGCTATTTCAATTGTTCGAAAAACCTACTTTTTCGAATTTCGTTCTAGACGGTTAGTCCGATTTTCACGAAAATTGGCTCAGTTCATCTTCTGACGATGCCGACAAAAAGTTTATGGAATTTAAGTTGATTCGTCCAACCGTTCTCGACTACCACGCGAAAAAAATTCTACGAAAAGCACGCAAAAATGCTTGTGAGGCTATAACTCCGCAACGGTTTGGCGTATTGAGACCAAACTTGGTGTGTGTTATAACAAGCTTGACCTGAGACTTCCTGCAGTGTTTCGACGCAGCGCCACCTAGTGGTCAGGAGATATGAAAAATGCATATTTTTGCTTATAACTTCTGAATGGTTTTGCCAAAAATCACAAAACTGGTCTCATTAGATTCGGTGGGTCATGCCAAGTCGAATGATATATCCAATTTTGGCTGTGTCGGCCATTTTAGATGTCGGCCATTTTGAATTATGTTTCAAATGCTGTAATTTTTGAACGCATTATCGTATCGCTATGAAAATAATTACAAAAATGTTTGGCTCCATGCCCTGAAGGTACTCAAAAAGTTTGGGGGCAGCGCCACCTTGTGGTCAAAAGTTATAATGAAATACCGTAAAAATGCTAATAACTTATTGAATAAATTAGACTATTGAAATGAAAATGTTCTCCAAATATTCTTTGGGTCATGCCGAGAACATCGATACCAATTATGCCAAAATTGGCCATACTTCCTGTCCTCCATTTTTGATTAAAGTTGGAAAACCTACTTTTCGAACTCCTCCTAAACCGTTAGTCTGATTTTCACCAAATTTTGGTTCGGATCATCTTCAGACAAACCTGATAAAAAGTTATGGAATTCGTGTTGGATATACGAAACGGTTTTCGTTTAGCGCATCAACGAATTTGTTCGTAAGATGCCAAAACACATCTGAGGCTGTATCTCGGCAAAGCTTTGACATATTTGCACCAAAACTTTGTATGTGCCATTGTCACCTCACACTGACCATGCCACATTAATTTTGGTAACAAGCGCCACCTATTGGTCAAGAGTAATAAACCATTCATTAACCATTAATAATTACATTTATAAAATGCTAATAACTTTTTATTGCTTAGCCTATTGCAATGAAACTGGGTCTCAAAATATTCCTGGCTTATTCTGACAACATAGATACCAAATATGCCAGAGTACGCTAAACTTCCTGTCCGCCAATTTTGATTTATGTTGAAAACGTACTTTTTCGAACTCCTCATCAACCCTTGTTCCGATTTTCACCAAAATTGAATCAGATGATCTTCAGACTGTGCTGAAAATATGTTATGGATTTTGTATTGATAGACAAAATCGTGTGTCGCATACCACAGCCGACGAATTTCAGGCATGATGCCAAAAATGACACTTCAGCCTGTATCTCTACAATGCTTTGGCATACTGACACCAACTTTGTGTGTGCCATTGTCACCTCACACAGAACACACCAAAATGATTTGATTACAGCGCCACCTATTGGTCAAAAATTGTAAGCCATTTAATCATAAATACTAGTGCTTGTATTTATGATTTTTCTGCCCTTTACAACTTACAATCATCCTAACATTGACGTGTCATAGCTCCATTGTTGCATTTGGTGCTTTGTGTGATGCTCCATGCCCTGCTTTTAGCTCACTCAATTTGGCACTGGAGGTGCTTGGCCCCGTAATTGCTACTTGCAGCTATATTTAGGGGCCAGCACCGAAGGTGCGTAGGCACCTATTGAAATCGTTTGGCGTTTTGACTTAGGGCCAAGCACCGAAGGTGCTAGGCCCCTCTTGTATCCGTTGTATGGCGTGTATTAGGGGACAAGCACACCGAAGGTCGCTGAGGCCACCTATTGTATCCGTTAGGCGTAAGTTCTTCTTTCCTTCTTTCTTCTTCTCTTGCTTCTTCTTCTTCTTCTTACTTCCGGCCGACAAGTCTATGGCAGACCCATCGAACCGATTGCGGGAAAGTTGTATAATTTGGGCACCCTGATAGAGGAACAGTCCCAACATAACTATAGCAACTTTGAAGTCTCTAACGTCCAACTCTCTAGCGCCACACTTGTCCAAAATTTCAATATTTTTATGCTAATAACTTTTGAACCGTAAGCCACAAAATTTAAATTCTTTTTTCCTCTGAATCCTTGGCGCAGGCCAAGTCGAATGAACCCCGAAATTCAAAAATCGCAAGGTTTTAGTTTTTTTCGCTATTTTCAAATATGTTCGAAAAACCTACTTTTTCGAATTCGTTCTAGACGGTTTGTCCGATTTTCACGAAAATTGGCTCAGATCATCTTCAGACCATGCTGGCAAAAGTTATGGAATTCAAGTTGATATCGTCCAACCGTTCTCGAATACCACGCGAAAAAATTCTACGAAAAGCACGTAAAAATGCTGTGGGGCTATAACTCCGCAACGGTTTGGCGTATTGGAGACCTAAACTTGGTGAGTGTTATAAAAAGCATGACCTGAGACTACCTGCAGTGTTTTCGACGACGCAGCCACCTAGTGGTCAGGAGATATGAAAAATGCATATTTTTGCTTATAACTTCTGAATGGTTTGGCCAAAAATCACAAAACTTGTCTCATTAGATTCGGTGGGTCATGGCAAGTCGAATGATATCCAATTTCCTGTGTCGGCCATTTTAGGTGTCGGCCATTTGAATTATGTTTCAAAATGCTGTATTTTTGAACGCATTATCGTATCGCTTCGAAAATAATTACAAAAATGTTTGGCTCCATGCCCTGATGCTACTCAAAAAGTTTGGTGGCAGCGCCACCTTGTGGTCAAAAGTTATAATGAAATATCATAAAAATGCTAATAACTTTTGAAAAAATTAGACTATTAAAATGAAAATCGTGTCCCTATATTCTTTGGTTCCTGCCGAGAACATCGATACCAATTATGCCAAAATTGGCAATACTTCCTGTCCGCCATTTTGATTCATGTTGAAAACCTACTTTTTCGAACTCCTCCTAGACCGTTAGTCCGATTTTCACCAAATTTGACTCAGATCATCTTCAGAGTGTGCTGACGAAAAGTTATGGATTTCGTGTCGATATGCGAAACGGCTTTCGTTTAGCGCATCAACAAATTTGGTCGTAAGATGCCAAAATACATCTGAGGCTGTATCTCTGCAAAGCTTTGACATTTTTGCACTAAACTTTGTATGTGCCATTGTCACCTCACACTGACCATGCATCATAAATTTGGTAACAGCGCCACCTATTGGTCAAGAGTAATAAACCATTCATTAACCATTAATAATTACATTATAAAAATGCTAATAACTTTTTATTGCATTAGCCTATTGCAATAAAACTGGACTCAAAATATTCCTTAGCTTAGGCCAACAACATAGATACCAAATATGCCAGAGTACGCTGAACTTCCTGTCCGCCATTTTGATTTATGTTGAAAACCTACTTTTTCGAACTCCTCATCAACTTTTGGTCCGATTTTCACCAAAATTGAATCAGATGATCTTCAGACTGTGCTGACAAAATGTTATGGATTTTGTATCGATAGACAAAATCGTTTTCGCATACCACAGCGACGAATTTCAGGCATGATGCCAAAATGACACTTCACCCTGTATCTCTGCAATGCTTTGGCATACTGACACCAACCTTTGTGTGTGCCATTGTCACTTCACACAGAACACACCAAAATGATTTAATTACAGCGCCACCTGTTGGTCAAAAGTTATAAGTCATTTAATCATAATACTAGTGCTTGTATTTATGATTTTTCCGCAATTTCAATTACAATCATCCTAAAATTGCTGTAATTGCTCATTGTTACATTTGGTGTGATGCTCCATGCCATGCTTAGCTCCTCAATTTGCCTCTGGAGTGCTTGGCCCCGTAATTGCTGCTTGCAGCTATATTTCTTCTTCTTCTTCTTCTTCCGCCGCAAGTCTATGGCAGCCCATAGAACCGATTGCGGGAAAGTTGTATAATTTGGCACACTGATAGAGGACAGTCCCAGCATTAACTATGGCAAATTTGAAGTCTCTATCTTCTACTCTCTAGCGCCACACTTGTCCAAAATTTCAATATTTTTATGCTAATAACTTTTGAACCGTATGCCACAAAATGAAAATTCTTTTTTCCTCTGAATCCTTGGCTCATGCCAAGTCGAATGAACCCCGAAATTCAAAAATCGCAAGGTTTAGTTTTTTTGCTATTTTCAATTGTTCGAAAAACCTACTTTTTCGAACTCGTCCTAGACGGTTAGTCCGATATTCACAAAAATTGGCTCAGATCATCTTCATACGATGTTGGCAAAAAGTTATGGAATTCAAGTTGATTCGTCCAACCGTTCTCGAATACCACGCGATAAAATTCTACGAAAAACACGCAAAAATGCTTGTGAGGCTATAACTCCGCAACGGTTTGGCGTATTGAGACCAAACTTGGTGGGTGTTATAACAAGCATGACCTGAGACTACTTGCAGTGTTTCGACGCAGCGCCACCTAGTGGTCAGGAGATATGAAAAATGCATATTTTTACTTATAACTTCTGAATGGTTTGGCCAAAAATCATAAAACTGGTCTCGTTAGATTGGGTGGGTCATGCCGAGTCGAAGGATATGCAATTTTCACGTGTCGGCCATTTTGGGCGTCGGCCATTTTGTATTATGTTTCAAAATGCTGTATTTTTTTAACGCATTATCGTATCGTTACGAAAATAATTACAAAAATGTTTGGCTCCATGCCCTGAAGCTATTTAAAAAGTTTGGTGGCAGCGCCACCTTGTGGTCAAAAGTTATAATGAAATATAAAAAATGCTAATAACTTTTGAAAAAAATTAGACTATTGAAATCAAACTGGTCTCGCTATATTCTTTGGGTCATGCCGAGAACATCAATACCAATTATGCCAAAATTGGCCATACTTCCTGTCCGCCATTTTGATTAAAGTTGAAAACCTACTTTTTCGAACTCCTCCTAGACCGTTAGTCCGATTTTCACCAAATTTGGTTCGGATCATCTTCAGACCAAGCTGATAAAAAGTTATGGAATTCGTGTTGATATACGAAACGGTTTTCGTTTAGCGCATCAACGAATTTGTTCTTAAGATGCCAAAACACTTCTGAGGCTGTATCTCGGCAAAGCTTTGACATATTTGCACCAAACTTTGTAGGTGCCATTGTCACCTCAGACTGACCATGCCACATCAAGTTGGTAACAGCGCCACCTATTGGTCAAGAGTAATAAATCATTCATTAACCAGTAATAATTACATTTATAAAATGCTAATAACTTTTATTGCATTAGCCTTTTGCAATGAAACTGGTCTCAAAATATTCCTTGTTTTATGCCGACAACATACATACCAATATTGCCAGAGTACGCTGAACTTCCTGTCCGCCATTTTGATTTATGTTGCGAAACCTACTTTTTTCGAACTCTCATCAACCATTGGTCCGATTTTCACCAAAATTGAATCAGATGATCTTCAGACTGTGATGACAAATGTTTGGATTTTGTATCGATAGACAAAACCGTTTTCGCATACACAGCGACGAATTTTAGGCATGAAGCCAAAGGACACTTCAGCCTGTATCTCTGCAATGCTTTGGCATACTGACACCACCTTTGTGTGTGGCATTGTCACCTCACACTGAACACACCAAAAGATTTGATTACAGCGCCACTGTTGGTCAAAAGTTATAAGCCATTTAATCATAATTACTCGTGCTTGTACGTATGATTTTTTCCACAATTCTCAATATACAATCATCCTAAAATTGCTGTAATTGCTCATTGTTGCATTTGGTGTGATGCTCCATGCCATGCTTAGCTCCTCAATTGCCGCTGGAGTGCTTGGCTCCCGCAAATTGCTGCTTGCAGCTAATTTAGGGGCCAAAGCACCCGAAGGTCGCGTAGGCACCTATTGCAATCGTTGGCGTTATTAGGGCAAAGCACCGAAGGTGCTTAGGCACCTATTGTATATCCGTTTGGCGTTTACTTCTATTATCTTCTTCTTAATTCTTCTTCTTCTTCTACTTCTCCGCCGCAAGTCTATGGCAGCCCATAGAACCGATTGCGGGAAAGTTGTATAATTTGCACACTGATAGAGGACAGTCCCAGCATTAACTATAGCAAATTTGAAGTCTCTATCTCTACTCTCTAGCGCCACCACTTGTCCAAAATTTCAATATTTTTATCGAATAACTTTTGAACCGTAAGCCACAAAATGAAAATTCTTTTTCCTCTGAATCCTTGGCTCAGGCCAAGTCGAATGAACCCCAAATTCAAAAATCGCAAGGTTTAGTTTTTTTCGCTATTTTCAATTGTTTGAAAAACCTACTTTTTCGAACTCGTCCTAGACGGTTAGTCCGATTTTCACGAAAATTGGCTCAGGTCATCTGCAGACGATGTCGGCAAAAAGTTATGGAATTCAAGTTGATTCGGTCAACCGTTCTCGAATACCACGCGAAAAAATTCTACGAAAAGCACGCAAAAATGCCTGTGAGCTATAACTCTGCAACGGTTTGGTCGTATTGAGACAAACTTGGTGTGTGTATAACAAGCATGACCTGAGACTACCTGCAGTGTTTCGAACGCAGCGCAACCTAGTGGTCAGGAGATATGAAAAATTCATATTTTGCTTATAACTTCTGAATGGTTTGGCCAAAAATAACAAAACTGGTCTCTTTAGATTGGGTGGGTCATGCCGAGTCGCGAATGATATCCAATTTTCACGTGTCGGCCATTTTAGGTGTCGGCCATTTTGAATTACGTTTCAAAATGCTGTTTTTTGAACGCATTATCGTATCGCTACGAAAATAATTACAAAAATGTTTGGCTCCATGCCCTAAAGCTACTCAAAAAGTTATAATGAAATATCTTAAAAATGCTAATAACTTTTGAAAAAATTTGACTATTGCAATGAAAGTCATGTCTCTATATTCTTTGGGTCATGCCGAGAACATCGATACCAATTATTCCAAAATTGGCCATACTTCCTGTCCTCCATTTTGATTAAAGTTGAAAACCTACTTTTTCGAACTCCTCCTAGACCGTTAGTCCGATTTTCACCAAATTTGGTTCGGATCATCTTCAGACCAAGCTGACAAAAAGTTATGGATTTGTTGTTGATATACGAAACGGTTTTCGTTTAGCGCATCAACAAATTTGTTCGTAAGAATGCCAAACTACATCTGAGGCTGTATCTCCGGCAAAGCTTTGACATATTTGTACCAAACTTTGTATGTTGCCATTGTCACCTCAACTGACCATGCCACATCAATTTGGTAACAGCGCCACCTATTGGTCAAGAGTAAATAAACTCATTCATTAACCATTAATAATTACATTTATAAAATGCTATAACTTTTTATTGCATTTAGCCTATTGCAATGAAAACTGGTCTCAAAATATTCCTTGGCTTATTCTGACAACATAGATACCAAATATGCCAGAGTACGCTAAACTTCTTGTCCGCCATTTTGATTTTATGTTGAAAACATACTTTTTCAAAACTCCTCATCAACCCTTGTTCCGCTTTTCACCAAAATTGAATCAGATGATCTTCAGACTGTGCTGAAAAAATGTTATGGATTTTGTATTGATAGACAAAACCGTTGTCGCATACCACAGCGACGAATTTCAGGCATGATTGCCAAAATGACACTTCAGCCTGTATCTCTACAATGCTTTGGCATACTGACACCAAACTTTGTGTGTGCCATTGTCACCTCACACAGAACACACCAAAATGATTTGATTACAGCGCCACCTGTTGGTCAAAAATTGTAAGCCATTTTAATCATAATACTAGTGCTTGTATTTATGATTTTTTCCGCCATTTCAATTACAATCATCCTAAAATTGCTGTAATAGCTCATTGTTGCATTTGGTGTGATGCTCCATGCCATGCTTAGCTCCTCAATTTGCCGGCTGGAGTGCTTGGCCCCGTAATTGCTGCTTGCAGCTATATTTAGGGGCCAAGCACCGAAGGTGCGTAGGCACCTATTGAAATCGTTGGCGTTATTAGGGGCCAAGCACCCGAAGGTGCTTAGGCACCTATTGTATCCGTTGGCGTCTTCTTCTTCTTCTTCTTCTTCTTCTTCTTCTTCTTCTTCTTCTTCTTCTCTTCTCTTCTTCTTCCGCGCAAGTCTATGGCAGCCCATAAACCGATTGCGGTGAAAGTTGTAAATTTTGCACACTGATAGAGGACAGTCCCAGCATTAACTATAGCAAATTGAAGTCTTTAACTCAAACTCTCTAGCGCCACCACTTGTCCAAAATTTCAATATTTTTATGCTAATAACTTTTGAACCGTAAGCCACAAAATTTAAATTCTTTTTTCCTCTGAATCCTTGGCTCAGGCCAAGTCGAATGAACCCCGAAATTAAAAAATCGCAAGGTTTAGTTATTTTGATTTTCACCAAATTTGTTTAGGATCAATCTTCAGACAAGCTGACAAAAGTTATGGATTTCGTGTTGATATACGAAACGGTTTTCATTTAGCGCATCAACGAATTTGTTCGTAAGATGCAAAATACATCTGAGGCTGTATCTTGGCAAAGCTTTGACATATTTGTACCAAAATTGGTATGTGCCAGTGTCCAACCTCACACTGACCATGCCACATCAATTTGGTACAGCTGCCACCTATTGGTCAAGAATAATAACCATTCATTAACCAATAGTTATTACATTTATAAAATGCTAATAACATTTTATTGCATAAGCCTATTGCAATGAAACTTGTCTCAAAATATTCCTTGGCTTAGACCGACAACATAGATACCAAATATGCCAGAGTACGCTGAACTTCCTGTCCGCCAGTTTGATTTATGTTTGAAAACCTACTTTTTCGAACTCCTCATCAACCGTTGGTCCGCTTTTTCACCAAAATTGAATCAAGATGATCTTCATACTGTGCTGACCAAATGTTTATGGTATTTGTATCGATAGACAAAACCGTTTTCGCATACCACAGCGACGAATTTTCAGGCATGATTGCCAAAATGACACTTCAGCCTGTATCTCTGCAATGCTTTGCATACTGACACCAAACTTTGTGTGTGGCATTGTCACCTCATACAGAGTTACACCAAAATGATTTGATTACAGCGCCACCTGTTGGTCAAAAGTGATGTCATTTAATCATAATACTAGCGCTTGTATTTATGATTTTTCCGCCATTTCAATTACAATCATGCTAAAATTGCTGTAATAGCTCATTGTTGCATTTGGTGTGATGCTCCATGCCATTGCTTAGCTCCTCAATTTGCCGCTGGAGTGCTTGGCCCCGCAATTGTGCTTGCAGCTATATTTATTAGGGCCAAGCACCGAAGGTGCGTAGGGCAACCTATTGAAATCGTTGGCGTTATTCTTCTTCTTCTTCTTCTTCTTCTTCTTCTTCTTCTTCTTCTTCCGCCGCAAGTCTATGGCAGCCCATAGAACCGATTGCGGGAAAGTTGTATAATTTGGCACACTGATAGAGGACAGTCCCAGCATTAACTATAGCAAATTTGAAGTCTCTAAATCCAACTCTCTAGCGCCACCACTTGTCCAAATAATTTCAATATTTTCATGCTAATAACTTTTGAACCGTCAAGCCACAAAATTTAAATTCTTTTTTCCTCTGAATCCTTGGCTCAGGCCAAGTCGAATGAACCCCGAAATTCAAAAATCGCAAGGTTTAGTTTTTTCGCTATTTTCAATTGTTCGAAAAACCTACTTTTTCGAATTCGTTCTAGACGGTTAGTCCGATTTTCACGAAAATTGGCCTCAGATCATCTTCAGACCATGCTGGCAAAAAGTTATGGAATTCAAGTTGATTCGTCCAACCGTTCTCGAATACCACGCGAAAAAATCTACGAAAGCACGTAAAATGCTAGTGGGGCTATAACTCCGCAACGGTTTGGCGTATTGAGACTAAACTTGGTGAGTGTTATAAAAAGCATGACCTGAGACTACCTGCAGTGTTTCGACGCAGCGCCACCTAGTGGTCAGGAGATATGAAAAATGCATATTTTTGCTTATAACTTCTGAATGGTTTGGCCAAAAATCACAAAACTTGTCTCATTAGATTCGGTGGGTCATGGCAAGTCGAATGATATCCAATTTTCCTGTGTCGGCCATTTTAGGTGTCGGCCATTTTGAATTATGTTTCAAAATGCTGTATTTTTTGAACGCATTATCGTATCGCTTCGAAAATAATTACAATAATGTTTGGCTCCATGCCCTGAAGCTACTCAAAAAGTTTGGTGGCAGCGCCACCTTGTGGTCAAAAGTTATAATGAAATATCATAAAATGCTAATAACTTTTGAAAAAATTAGACTATTGCAATGAAAGTCATGTCTCTATATTCTTTGGGTCATGCCGAGAACATCGATACTAATTATTCCAAAATTGGCCATACTTCCTGTCCGCCATTTTTATTAAAGTTGAAAACCTACTTTTTCGAACTCCTCCTAAACCGTTAGTCTGATTTTCACCAAATTTGTTTAGGATCATCTTCAGACCAAGCTGACAAAAAGTTATGGATTTCGTGTTGATATACGAAACGGTTTTCATTTAGCGCATCAACGAATTTGTTCGTAAGATGCCAAAATACATCTGAGGCTGTATCTTGGCAAAGCTTTGACATATTTGTACCAAACTTTGTATGTGCCATTGTCACCTCACACTGACCATGCCACATCAATTTGGTAACAGCGCCACCTATTGGTCAAGAGTAATAAACCATTCATTAACCAATAGTTATTACATTTATAAAAATGCTAATAACATTTTATTGCATAAGCCTATTGCAATGAAACTGGTCTCAAAATATTCCTTGGCTTAGACCGACAACATAGATACCAAATATGCCAGAGTACGCTGAACTTCCTGTCCGCCATTTTGATTTATGTTGAAAACCTACTTTTTCGAACTCCTCATCAACCGTTGGTCCGATTTTCACCAAAATTGAATCAGATGATCTTCATACTGTGCTGACAAAATGTTATGGATTTGTATCGATAGACAAAACCGTTTTCGCATACCACAGCGACGAATTTCAGGCATGATGCCAAAATGACACTTCAGCCTGTATCTCTGCAATGCTTTGGCATACTGACACCAAACTTTGTGTGTGGCATTGTCACCTCATACAGAGTACACCAAAATGATTTGATTACAGCGCCACCTGTTGGTCAAAAGTGATGTCATTTAATCATAATACTAGCGCTTGTATTTATGATTTTTCCGCCATTTCAATTACAATCATGCTAAAATTGCTGTAATAGCTCATTGTTGCATTTGGTGTGATGCTCCATGCCATGCTTAGCTCCTCAATTTGCCGCTGGAGTGCTTGGCCCCGCAATTGCTGCTTGCAGCTATATTTATTAGGGGCCAAGCACCGAAGGTGCGTAGGCACCTATTGAAATCGTTGGCGTTATTCTTCTTCTTCTTCTTCTTCTTCTTCTTCTTTCCGCCGCAAGTCTATGTCAGCCCATAGAACCGATTGCGGGAAAGTTGTATAATTTGGCACACTGATAGAGGACAGTCCCAGCATTAACTATAGCAAATTTGAAGTCTCTAAATCCAACTGTCTAGCGCCACCACTTGCCCAAAATTTCAATATTTTCATGCTAATAACTTTTGAACCGTAAGCCACAAAATGAAAATTCTTTTTTCCTCTGAATCCTTGGCTCAGGCCAAGTCGAATGAACCCCGAAATTCAATAATCGCTAGGTTTAGTTTTTTCGCTATTTTCAATTGTTCGAAAAACCTACTTTTTCGAATTCGTTCTAGACGGTCAGTCCGATTTTCACGAAAATTGGCTCAGTTCATCTTCTGATGATGCCGACAAAAAGTTATGGAATTTAAGTTGATTCGTCCAACCGTTCTCGACTACCACGCGAAAAAATTCTACGAAAAGCACGCAAAAATGCTTGTGAGGCTATAACTCCGCAACGGTTTGGCGTATTGAGACCAAACTTGGTGTGTGTTATAACAAGCTTGACCTGAGATTTCCTGCAGTGTTTCGACGCAGCGCCACCTAGTGGTCAGGAGATATGAAAAATGCATATTTTTGCTTATAACTTCTGAATGGTTTTGCCAAAAATCACAAAACAGGACTCATTAGATTCGGTGGGTCATGCCAAGTCGAATGATATCCAATTTTGCTGTGTCGGCCATTTTAGATGTCGGCCATTTTGAATTATGTTTCAAAATGCTGTATTTTTTGAACGCATTATCGTATCGCTACGAAAATAATTACAAAAATGTTTGGCTCCATGCCCTGAAGGTACTCAAAAAGTTTGGGGGCAGCGCCACCTTGTGGTAAAAAGTTATAATGAAATACCGTAAAAATGCTAATAACTTTTGAATAAATTAGACTATTGAAATGAAAATGTTCTCCAAATATTCTTTGGGTCATGCCGAGAACATCGATACCAATTATGCCAAAATTGGCCATACTTCCTGTCCTCCATTTTGATTAAAGTTGAAAACCTACTTTTTTGAACTCCTCCTAAACCGTTAGTCTGATTTTCACCAAATTTGGTTCGGATCATCTTCAGACAAACCTGATAAAAAGTTATGGAATTCGTGTGGATATACGAAACGGTTTTCGTTTAGCGCATCAACGAATTTGTTCGTAAGATGCCAAAACACATCTGAGGCTGTATCTCGGCAAAGCTTTGACATATTTGCACCAAACTTTGTATGTGCCATTGTCACCTCACACTGACCATGCCACATTAATTTGGTAACAGCGCCACCTATTGGTCAAGAGTAATAAACCATTCATTAACCATTAATAATTACATTTATAAAAATGCTAATAACTTTTTATTGCATTAGCCTATTGCAATGAAACTGGTCTCAAAATATTCCTTGGCTTATTCTGACAACATAGATACCAAATATGCCAGAGTACGCTAAACTTCCTGTCCGCCATTTTGATTTATGTTGAAAACGTACTTTTTCGAACTCCTCATCAACCCTTGTTCCGATTTTCACCAAAATTGAATCAGATGATCTTCAGACTGTGCTGAAAATATGTTATGGATTTTGTATTGATAGACAAAACCGTTGTCGCATACCACAGCAACGAATTTCAGGCATGATGCCAAAATGACACTTCAGCCTGTATCTCTACAATGCTTTGGCATACTGACACCAAACTTTGTGTGTGCCATTATCACCTCACACAGAACACACCAAAATGATTTGATTACAGCGCCACCTATTGGTCAAAAATTGTAAGCCATTTAATCATAATACTAGTGCTTGTATTTATGATTTTTCCGCCATTTCAATTACAATCATCCTAAAATTGCTGTAATAGCTCATTGTTGCATTTGGTGTGATGCTCCATGCCATGCTTAGCTCCTCAATTTGCCACTGGAGTGCTTGGCCCCGTAATTGCTGCTTGCAGCTATATTTAGGGGCCAAGCACCGAAGGTGCGTAGGCACCTATTGTATCCGTTGGCGTTATTAGGGGCCAATTACCGAAGGTGCGTAGGCACCTATTGAAATCGTTGGCGTTATTATTAGGGGCCAAGCACCGAAGGTGCGTAGGCACCTATTGTATCCGTTGGCGTTATTCTTCTTCTTCTTCTTCTTCCGCCGCAAGTCTATGGCAGCCCATAGAACCGATTGCGGGAAAATTGTATAATTTGGCACACTGATAGGGGACAGTCCCAGCATTAACTATGGCAAATTTGAAGTCTCTATCTTCTACTCTCTAGCGCCACCACTTGTCCAAAATTTCAATATTTTTATGCTAATAACTTTTGAACCGTAAGCCACAAAATGAAAATTCTTTTTTCCTCTGAATCCTTGGCTCAGGCCAAGTCGAATGAACCCCGAAATTCAAAAATCGCAATTTTTAGTTTTTTCGCTATTTTCAATTGTTCGAAAAACCTACTTTTTCGAACTCGTCCTAGACGGTTCGTCCGATTTTCACGAAAATTGGCTCAGTTCATCTGCAGACAATGATGGCAAAAAGTTATGGAATTCAAGTTGATTCGTCCAACCGTTCTCGAATACCACGCGAAAAAATTCTACGAAAAGCACGCAAAAATGCTTGTGAGGCTATAACTCTGCAACGGTTGGGCGTATTGAGACAAAACTTGGTGTGTGTTGTAACAAGCATGACCTGAGATTACCTGCAGTGTTTCGACGCAGCGCCACCTAGTGGTTAGGAGATATGAAAAATGCATATTTTTGCTTATAACTTCTGAATGGTTTGGCCAAAAATAATAAAACTGGTCTCATTAGATTCGGTGGGTCATGTCGAGTCGAAGGATATCCAATTTTCCCGTGTCGGCCATTTTAGGTGTCGGCCATTTTGAATTATGTTTCAAAATGCTATATTTTTTTAACGCATTGTCGTATCATTACGAAAATAATTACAAAAATGTTTGGCTCCATGCCCTGATGCTACTCAAAAAGTTTGGTGGCAGCGCCACCTTGTGGTCAAAAGTTATAATGAAATATCATAAAAATGCTAATAACTTTTGAAAAAATTAGACTATTAAAATGAAAATCGTGTCCCTATATTCTTTGGTTCCTGCCGAGAACATCGATACCAATTATGCCAAAATTGGCAATACTTCCTGTCCGCCATTTTGATTCATGTTGAAAACCTACTTTTTCGAACTCCTCCTAGACCGTTAGTCCGATTTTCACCAAATTTGACTCAGATCATCTTCAGAGTGTGCTGACGAAAAGTTATGGATTTCGTGTCGATATGCGAAACGGCTTTCGTTTAGCGCATCAACAAATTTGGTCGTAAGATGCCAAAATACATCTGAGGCTGTATCTCTGCAAAGCTTTGACATTTTTGCACTAAACTTTGTATGTGCCATTGTCACCTCACACTGACCATGCATCATAAATTTGGTAACAGCGCCACCTATTGGTCAAGAGTAATAAACCATTCATTAACCATTAATAATTACATTTATAAAAATGCTAATAACTTTTTATTGCATTAGCCTATTGCAATAAAACTGGACTCAAAATATTCCTTAGCTTAGGCCAACAACATAGATACCAAATATGCCAGAGTACGCTGAACTTCCTGTCCGCCATTTTGATTTATGTTGAAAACCTACTTTTTCGAACTCCTCATCAACTTTTGGTCCGATTTTCACCAAAATTGAATCAGATGATCTTCAGACTGTGCTGACAAAATGTTATGGATTTTGTATCGATAGACAAAATCGTTTTCGCATACCACAGCGACGAATTTCAGGCATGATGCCAAAATGACACTTCACCCTGTATCTCTGCAATGCTTTGGCATACTGACACCAACCTTTGTGTGTGCCATTGTCACTTCACACAGAACACACCAAAATGATTTAATTACAGCGCCACCTGTTGGTCAAAAGTTATAAGTCATTTAATCATAATACTAGTGCTTGTATTTATGATTTTTCCGCAATTTCAATTACAATCATCCTAAAATTGCTGTAATTGCTCATTGTTACATTTGGTGTGATGCTCCATGCCATGCTTAGCTCCTCAATTTGCCTCTGGAGTGCTTGGCCCCGTAATTGCTGCTTGCAGCTATATTTCTTCTTCTTCTTCTTCTTCCGCCGCAAGTCTATGGCAGCCCATAGAACCGATTGCGGGAAAGTTGTATAATTTGGCACACTGATAGAGGACAGTCCCAGCATTAACTATGGCAAATTTGAAGTCTCTATCTTCTACTCTCTAGCGCCACCACTTGTCCAAAATTTCAATATTTTTATGCTAATAACTTTTGAACCGTATGCCACAAAATGAAAATTCTTTTTTCCTCTGAATCCTTGGCTCATGCCAAGTCGAATGAACCCCGAAATTCAAAAATCGCAAGGTTTAGTTTTTTTGCTATTTTCAATTGTTCGAAAAACCTACTTTTTCGAACTCGTCCTAGACGGTTAGTCCGATATTCACAAAAATTGGCTCAGATCATCTTCATACGATGTTGGCAAAAAGTTATGGAATTCAAGTTGATTCGTCCAACCGTTCTCGAATACCACGCGATAAAATTCTACGAAAAACACGCAAAAATGCTTGTGAGGCTATAACTCCGCAACGGTTTGGCGTATTGAGACCAAACTTGGTGGGTGTTATAACAAGCATGACCTGAGACTACTTGCAGTGTTTCGACGCAGCGCCACCTAGTGGTCAGGAGATATGAAAAATGCATATTTTTACTTATAACTTCTGAATGGTTTGGCCAAAAATCATAAAACTGGTCTCGTTAGATTGGGTGGGTCATGCCGAGTCGAAGGATATGCAATTTTCACGTGTCGGCCATTTTGGGCGTCGGCCATTTTGTATTATGTTTCAAAATGCTGTATTTTTTTAACGCATTATCGTATCGTTACGAAAATAATTACAAAAATGTTTGGCTCCATGCCCTGAAGCTATTTAAAAAGTTTGGTGGCAGCGCCACCTTGTGGTCAAAAGTTATAATGAAATATATAAAAAATGCTAATAACTTTTGAAAAAAATTAGACTATTGAAATCAAACTGGTCTCGCTATATTCTTTGGGTCATGCCGAGAACATCAATACCAATTATGCCAAAATTGGCCATACTTCCTGTCCGCCATTTTGATTAAAGTTGAAAACCTACTTTTTCGAACTCCTCCTAGACCGTTAGTCCGATTTTCACCAAATTTGGTTCGGATCATCTTCAGACCAAGCTGATAAAAAGTTATGGAATTCGTGTTGATATACGAAACGGTTTTCGTTTAGCGCATCAACGAATTTGTTCTTAAGATGCCAAAACACTTCTGAGGCTGTATCTCGGCAAAGCTTTGACATATTTGCACCAAACTTTGTAGGTGCCATTGTCACCTCAGACTGACCATGCCACATCAATTTGGTAACAGCGCCACCTGTTGGTCAAGAGTAATAAATCATTCATTAACCATTAATAATTACATTTATAAAAATGCTAATAACTTTTTATTGCATTAGCCTTTTGCAATGAAACTGGTCTCAAAATATTCCTTGGTTTATGCCGACAACATACATACCAAATATGCCAGAGTACGCTGAACTTCCTGTCCGCCATTTTGATTTATGTTGGAAACCTACTTTTTCGAACTCCTCATCAACCATTGGTCCGATTTTCACCAAAATTGAATCAGATGATCTTCAGACTGTGATGACAAAATGTTATGGATTTTGTATCGATAGACAAAACCGTTTTCGCATACCACAGCGACGAATTTTAGGCATGAAGCCAAAAGGACACTTCAGCCTGTATCTCTGCAATGCTTTGGCATACTGACACCAACCTTTGTGTGTGGCATTGTCACCTCACACTGAACACACCAAAATGATTTGATTACAGCGCCACCTGTTGGTCAAAAGTTATAAGCCATTTAATCATAATACTAGTGCTTGTACGTATGATTTTTCCACAATTTCAATTACAATCATCCTAAAATTGCTGTAATTGCTCATTGTTGCATTTGGTGTGATGCTCCATGCCATGCTTAGCTCCTCAATTTGCCGCTGGAGTGCTTGGCCCCGCAATTGCTGCTTGCAGCTATATTTAGGGGCCAAGCACCGAAGGTGCGTAGGCACCTATTGAAATCGTTGGCGTTATTAGGGGCCAAGCACCGAAGGTGCTTAGGCACCTATTGTATCCGTTGGCGTTCTTCTTCTTCTTCTTCTTCTTCTTCTTCTTCTTCTTCTTCTTCTACTTCTTCCGCCGCAAGTCTATGGCAGCCCATAGAACCGATTGCGGGAAAGTTGTATAATTTGGCACACTGATAGAGGACAGTCCCAGCATTAACTATAGCAAATTTGAAGTCTCTATCTTCTACTCTCTAGCGCCACCACTTGTCCAAAATTTCAATATTTTTATGCGAATAACTTTTGAACCGTAAGCCACAAAATGAAAATTCTTTTTTCCTCTGAATCCTTGGCTCAGGCCAAGTCGAATGAACCCCAAAATTCAAAAATCGCAAGGTTTAGTTTTTTTGCTATTTTCAATTGTTTGAAAAACCTACTTTTTCGAACTCGTCCTAGACGGTTAGTCCGATTTTCACGAAAATTGGCTCAGGTCATCTGCAGACGATGTCGGCAAAAAGTTATGGAATTCAAGTTGATTCGTCCTACCGTTCTCGAATACCACGCGAAAAAATTCTACGAAAAGCACGCAAAAATGCCTGTGAGGCTATAACTCTGCAACGTTTGGTCGTATTGAGACAAAACTTGGTGTGTGTTATAACAAGCATGACCTGAGACTACCTGCAGTGTTTCGACGCAGCGCAACCTAGTGGTCAGGAGATATGAAAAATTCATATTTTTGCTTATAACTTCTGAATGGTTTGGCCAAAAATAACAAAACTGGTCTCTTTAGATTGGGTGGGTCATGCCGAGTCGAATGATATCCAATTTTCACGTGTCGGCCATTTTAGGTGTCGGCCATTTTGAATTACGTTTCAAAATGCTGTATTTTTTGAACGCATTATCGTATCGCTACGAAAATAATTACAAAAATGTTTGGCTCCATGCCCTAAAGCTACTCAAAAAGTTATAATGAAATATCTTAAAAATGCTAATAACTTTTGAAAAAATTTGACTATTGCAATGAAAGTCATGTCTCTATATTCTTTGGGTCATGCCGAGAACATCGATACCAATTATTCCAAAATTGGCCATACTTCCTGTCCTCCATTTTGATTAAAGTTGAAAACCTACTTTTTCGAACTCCTCCTAGACCGTTAGTCCGATTTTCACCAAATTTGGTTCGGATCATCTTCAGACCAAGCTGACAAAAAGTTATGGATTTTGTGTTGATATACGAAACGGTTTTCGTTTAGCGCATCAACAAATTTGTTCGTAAGATGCCAAAATACATCTGAGGCTGTATCTCGGCAAAGCTTTGACATATTTGTACCAAACTTTGTATGTGCCATTGTCACCTCACACTGACCATGCCACATCAATTTGGTAACAGCGCCACCTATTGGTCAAGAGTAATAAACCATTCATTAACCATTAATAATTACATTTATAAAAATGCTAATAACTTTTTATTGCATTAGCCTATTGCAATGAAACTGGTCTCAAAATATTCCTTGGCTTATTCTGACAACATAGATACCAAATATGCCAGAGTACGCTAAACTTCTTGTCCGCCATTTTGATTTATGTTGAAAACATACTTTTTCAAACTCCTCATCAACCCTTGTTCCGCTTTTCACCAAAATTGAATCAGATGATCTTCAGACTGTGCTGAAAAAATGTTATGGATTTTGTATTGATAGACAAAACCGTTGTCGCATACCACAGCGACGAATTTCAGGCATGATGCCAAAATGACACTTCAGCCTGTATCTCTACAATGCTTTGGCATACTGACACCAAACTTTGTGTGTGCCATTGTCACCTCACACAGAACACACCAAAATGATTTGATTACAGCGCCACCTGTTGGTCAAAAATTGTAAGCCATTTAATCATAATACTAGTGCTTGTATTTATGATTTTTCCGCCATTTCAATTACAATCATCCTAAAATTGCTGTAATAGCTCATTGTTGCATTTGGTGTGATGCTCCATGCCATGCTTAGCTCCTCAATTTGCCGCTGGAGTGCTTGGCCCCGTAATTGCTGCTTGCAGCTATATTTAGGGGCCAAGCACCGAAGGTGCGTAGGCACCTATTGAAATCGTTGGCGTTATTAGGGGCCAAGCACCGAAGGTGCTTAGGCACCTATTGTATCCGTTGGCGTTATTCTTCTTCTTCTTCTTCTTCTTCTTCTTCTTCTTCTTCTTCTTCTTCTTCTTCTTCTTCTTCTTCTTCTTCCGCCGCAAGTCTATGGCAGCCCATAGAACCGATTGCGGGAAAGTTGTATAATTTTGCACACTGATAGAGGACAGTCCCAGCATTAACTATAGCAAATTTGAAGTCTTTAACTCAAACTCTCTAGCGCCACCACTTGTCCAAAATTTCAATATTTTTATGCTAATAACTTTTGAACCGTAAGCCACAAAATTTAAATTCTTTTTTCCTCTGAATCCTTGGCTCAGGCCAAGTCGAATGAACCCCGAAATTAAAAAATCGCAAGGTTTAGTTTTTTGATTTTCACCAAATTTGTTTAGGATCATCTTCAGACCAAGCTGACAAAAAGTTATGGATTTCGTGTTGATATACGAAACGGTTTTCATTTAGCGCATCAACGAATTTGTTCGTAAGATGCCAAAATACATCTGAGGCTGTATCTTGGCAAAGCTTTGACATATTTGTACCAAACATTGTATGTGCCATTGTCACCTCACACTGACCATGCCACATCAATTTGGTAACAGCGCCACCTATTGGTCAAGAATAATAAACCATTCATTAACCAATAGTTATTACATTTATAAAAATGCTAATAACATTTTATTGCATAAGCCTATTGCAATGAAACTTGTCTCAAAATATTCCTTGGCTTAGACCGACAACATAGATACCAAATATGCCAGAGTACGCTGAACTTCCTGTCCGCCATTTTGATTTATGTTGAAAACCTACTTTTTCGAACTCCTCATCAACCGTTGGTCCGCTTTTCACCAAAATTGAATCAGATGATCTTCATACTGTGCTGACAAAATGTTATGGATTTTGTATCGATAGACAAAACCGTTTTCGCATACCACAGCGACGAATTTCAGGCATGATGCCAAAATGACACTTCAGCCTGTATCTCTGCAATGCTTTGGCATACTGACACCAAACTTTGTGTGTGGCATTGTCACCTCATACAGAGTACACCAAAATGATTTGATTACAGCGCCACCTGTTGGTCAAAAGTGATGTCATTTAATCATAATACTAGCGCTTGTATTTATGATTTTTCCGCCATTTCAATTACAATCATGCTAAAATTGCTGTAATAGCTCATTGTTGCATTTGGTGTGATGCTCCATGCCATGCTTAGCTCCTCAATTTGCCGCTGGAGTGCTTGGCCCCGCAATTGTGCTTGCAGCTATATTTATTAGGGGCCAAGCACCGAAGGTGCGTAGGCACCTATTGAAATCGTTGGCGTTATTCTTCTTCTTCTTCTTCTTCTTCTTCTTCTTCTTCTTCTTCTTCCGCCGCAAGTCTATGGCAGCCCATAGAACCGATTGCGGGAAAGTTGTATAATTTGGCACACTGATAGAGGACAGTCCCAGCATTAACTATAGCAAATTTGAAGTCTCTAAATCCAACTCTCTAGCGCCACCACTTGCCCAAAATTTCAATATTTTCATGCTAATAACTTTTGAACCGTAAGCCACAAAATGAAAATTCTTTTTTCCTCTGAATCCTTGGCTCAGGCCAAGTCGAATGAACCCTGAAATTCAAAAATCGCAAGGTTTAGTTTTTTCGCTATTTTCAATTGTTCGAAAAACCTACTTTTTCGAATTCGTTCTAGACGGTTAGTCCGATTTTCACGAAAATTGGCTCAGTTCATCTTCTGACGATGCCGACAAAAAGTTATGGAATTTAAGTTGATTCGTCCAACCGTTCTCGACTACCACGCGAAAAAATTCTACGAAAAGCACGCAAAAATGCTTGTGAGGCTATAACTCCGCAACGGTTTGGCGTATTGAGACCAAACTTGGTGTGTGTTATAACAAGCTTGACCTGAGACTTCCTGCAGTGTTTCGACGCAGCGCCACCTAGTGGTCAGGAGATATGAAAAATGCATATTTTTGCTTATAACTTCTGAATGGTTTTGCCAAAAATCACAAAACTGGTCTCATTAGATTCGGTGGGTCATGCCAAGTCGAATGATATCCAATTTTGCTGTGTCGGCCATTTTAGATGTCGGCCATTTTGAATTATGTTTCAAAATGCTGTAATTTTTGAACGCATTATCGTATCGCTATGAAAATAATTACAAAAATGTTTGGCTCCATGCCCTGAAGGTACTCAAAAAGTTTGGGGGCAGCGCCACCTTGTGGTCAAAAGTTATAATGAAATACCGTAAAAATGCTAATAACTTTTGAATAAATTAGACTATTGAAATGAAAATGTTCTCCAAATATTCTTTGGGTCATGCCGAGAACATCGATACCAATTATGCCAAAATTGGCCATACTTCCTGTCCTCCATTTTGATTAAAGTTGAAAACCTACTTTTTCGAACTCCTCCTAAACCGTTAGTCTGATTTTCACCAAATTTGGTTCGGATCATCTTCAGACAAACCTGATAAAAAGTTATGGAATTCGTGTGGATATACGAAACGGTTTTCGTTTAGCGCATCAACGAATTTGTTCGTAAGATGCCAAAACACATCTGAGGCTGTATCTCGGCAAAGCTTTGACATATTTGCACCAAACTTTGTATGTGCCATTGTCACCTCACACTGACCATGCCACATTAATTTGGTAACAGCGCCACCTATTGGTCAAGAGTAATAAACCATTCATTAACCATTAATAATTACATTTATAAAAATGCTAATAACTTTTTATTGCATTAGCCTATTGCAATGAAACTGGTCTCAAAATATTCCTTGGCTTATTCTGACAACATAGATACCAAATATGCCAGAGTACGCTAAACTTCCTGTCCGCCATTTTGATTTATGTTGAAAACGTACTTTTTCGAACTCCTCATCAACCCTTGTTCCGATTTTCACCAAAATTGAATCAGATGATCTTCAGACTGTGCTGAAAATATGTTATGGATTTTGTATTGATAGACAAAATCGTTGTCGCATACCACAGCGACGAATTTCAGGCATGATGCCAAAATGACACTTCAGCCTGTATCTCTACAATGCTTTGGCATACTGACACCAAACTTTGTGTGTGCCATTGTCACCTCACACAGAACACACCAAAATGATTTGATTACAGCGCCACCTATTGGTCAAAAATTGTAAGCCATTTAATCATAATACTAGTGCTTGTATTTATGATTTTTCTGCCATTTCAATTACAATCATCCTAAAATTGCTGTAATAGCTCATTGTTGCATTTGGTGTGATGCTCCATGCCATGCTTAGCTCCTCAATTTGCCACTGGAGTGCTTGGCCCCGTAATTGCTACTTGCAGCTATATTTAGGGGCCAAGCACCGAAGGTGCGTAGGCACCTATTGAAATCGTTGGCGTTATTAGGGGCCAAGCACCGAAGGTGCTTAGGCACCTATTGTATCCGTTGGCGTTATTAGGGGCCAAGCACCGAAGGTGCGTAGGCACCTATTGTATCCGTTGGCGTTATTCTTCTTCTTCTTCTTCTTCTTCTTCTTCTTCTTCTTCTTCTTCTTCCGCCGCAAGTCTATGGCAGCCCATAGAACCGATTGCGGGAAAGTTGTATAATTTGGCACACTGATAGAGGACAGTCCCAACATTAACTATAGCAAATTTGAAGTCTCTAACTCCAACTCTCTAGCGCCACCACTTGTCCAAAATTTCAATATTTTTATGCTAATAACTTTTGAACCGTAAGCCACAAAATTTAAATTCTTTTTTCCTCTGAATCCTTGGCTCAGGCCAAGTCGAATGAACCCCGAAATTCAAAAATCGCAAGGTTTAGTTTTTTCGCTATTTTCAATTGTTCGAAAAACCTACTTTTTCGAATTCGTTCTAGACGGTTAGTCCGATTTTCACGAAAATTGGCTCAGATCATCTTCAGACCATGCTGGCAAAAAGTTATGGAATTCAAGTTGATTCGTCCAACCGTTCTCGAATACCACGCGAAAAAATTCTACGAAAAGCACGTAAAAATGCTAGTGGGGCTATAACTCCGCAACGGTTTGGCGTATTGAGACTAAACTTGGTGAGTGTTATAAAAAGCATGACCTGAGACTACCTGCAGTGTTTCGACGCAGCGCCACCTAGTGGTCAGGAGATATGAAAAATGCATATTTTTGCTTATAACTTCTGAATGGTTTGGCCAAAAATCACAAAACTTGTCTCATTAGATTCGGTGGGTCATGGCAAGTCGAATGATATCCAATTTTCCTGTGTCGGCCATTTTAGGTGTCGGCCATTTTGAATTATGTTTCAAAATGCTGTATTTTTTGAACGCATTATCGTATCGCTTCGAAAATAATTACAATAATGTTTGGCTCCATGCCCTGAAGCTACTCAAAAAGTTTGGTGGCAGCGCCACCTTGTGGTCAAAAGTTATAATGAAATATCATAAAAATGCTAATAACTTTTGAAAAAATTAGACTATTGCAATGAAAGTCATGTCTCTATATTCTTTGGGTCATGCCGAGAACATCGATACTAATTATTCCAAAATTGGCCATACTTCCTGTCCGCCATTTTTATTAAAGTTGAAAACCTACTTTTTCGAACTCCTCCTAAACCGTTAGTCTGATTTTCACCAAATTTGTTTAGGATCATCTTCAGACCAAGCTGACAAAAAGTTATGGATTTCGTGTTGATATACGAAACGGTTTTCATTTAGCGCATCAACGAATTTGTTCGTAAGATGCCAAAATACATCTGAGGCTGTATCTTGGCAAAGCTTTGACATATTTGTACCAAACTTTGTATGTGCCATTGTCACCTCACACTGACCATGCCACATCAATTTGGTAACAGCGCCACCTATTGGTCAAGAGTAATAAACCATTCATTAACCAATAGTTATTACATTTATAAAAATGCTAATAACATTTTATTGCATAAGCCTATTGCAATGAAACTGGTCTCAAAATATTCCTTGGCTTAGACCGACAACATAGATACCAAATATGCCAGAGTACGCTGAACTTCCTGTCCGCCATTTTGATTTATGTTGAAAACCTACTTTTTCGAACTCCTCATCAACCGTTGGTCCGATTTTCACCAAAATTGAATCAGATGATCTTCATACTGTGCTGACAAAATGTTATGGATTTTGTATCGATAGACAAAACCGTTTTCGCATACCACAGCGACGAATTTCAGGCATGATGCCAAAATGACACTTCAGCCTGTATCTCTGCAATGCTTTGGCATACTGACACCAAACTTTGTGTGTGGCATTGTCACCTCATACAGAGTACACCAAAATGATTTGATTACAGCGCCACCTGTTGGTCAAAAGTGATGTCATTTAATCATAATACTAGCGCTTGTATTTATGATTTTTCCGCCATTTCAATTACAATCATGCTAAAATTGCTGTAATAGCTCATTGTTGCATTTGGTGTGATGCTCCATGCCATGCTTAGCTCCTCAATTTGCCGCTGGAGTGCTTGGCCCCGCAATTGCTGCTTGCAGCTATATTTATTAGGGGCCAAGCACCGAAGGTGCGTAGGCACCTATTGAAATCGTTGGCGTTATTCTTCTTCTTCTTCTTCTTCTTCTTCTTCTTCCGCCGCAAGTCTATGTCAGCCCATAGAACCGATTGCGGGAAAGTTGTATAATTTGGCACACTGATAGAGGACAGTCCCAGCATTAACTATAGCAAATTTGAAGTCTCTAAATCCAACTGTCTAGCGCCACCACTTGCCCAAAATTTCAATATTTTCATGCTAATAACTTTTGAACCGTAAGCCACAAAATGAAAATTCTTTTTTCCTCTGAATCCTTGGCTCAGGCCAAGTCGAATGAACCCCGAAATTCAATAATCGCTAGGTTTAGTTTTTTCGCTATTTTCAATTGTTCGAAAAACCTACTTTTTCGAATTCGTTCTAGACGGTCAGTCCGATTTTCACGAAAATTGGCTCAGTTCATCTTCTGATGATGCCGACAAAAAGTTATGGAATTTAAGTTGATTCGTCCAACCGTTCTCGACTACCACGCGAAAAAATTCTACGAAAAGCACGCAAAAATGCTTGTGAGGCTATAACTCCGCAACGGTTTGGCGTATTGAGACCAAACTTGGTGTGTGTTATAACAAGCTTGACCTGAGATTTCCTGCAGTGTTTCGACGCAGCGCCACCTAGTGGTCAGGAGATATGAAAAATGCATATTTTTGCTTATAACTTCTGAATGGTTTTGCCAAAAATCACAAAACAGGACTCATTAGATTCGGTGGGTCATGCCAAGTCGAATGATATCCAATTTTGCTGTGTCGGCCATTTTAGATGTCGGCCATTTTGAATTATGTTTCAAAATGCTGTATTTTTTGAACGCATTATCGTATCGCTACGAAAATAATTACAAAAATGTTTGGCTCCATGCCCTGAAGGTACTCAAAAAGTTTGGGGGCAGCGCCACCTTGTGGTAAAAAGTTATAATGAAATACCGTAAAAATGCTAATAACTTTTGAATAAATTAGACTATTGAAATGAAAATGTTCTCCAAATATTCTTTGGGTCATGCCGAGAACATCGATACCAATTATGCCAAAATTGGCCATACTTCCTGTCCTCCATTTTGATTAAAGTTGAAAACCTACTTTTTTGAACTCCTCCTAAACCGTTAGTCTGATTTTCACCAAATTTGGTTCGGATCATCTTCAGACAAACCTGATAAAAAGTTATGGAATTCGTGTGGATATACGAAACGGTTTTCGTTTAGCGCATCAACGAATTTGTTCGTAAGATGCCAAAACACATCTGAGGCTGTATCTCGGCAAAGCTTTGACATATTTGCACCAAACTTTGTATGTGCCATTGTCACCTCACACTGACCATGCCACATTAATTTGGTAACAGCGCCACCTATTGGTCAAGAGTAATAAACCATTCATTAACCATTAATAATTACATTTATAAAAATGCTAATAACTTTTTATTGCATTAGCCTATTGCAATGAAACTGGTCTCAAAATATTCCTTGGCTTATTCTGACAACATAGATACCAAATATGCCAGAGTACGCTAAACTTCCTGTCCGCCATTTTGATTTATGTTGAAAACGTACTTTTTCGAACTCCTCATCAACCCTTGTTCCGATTTTCACCAAAATTGAATCAGATGATCTTCAGACTGTGCTGAAAATATGTTATGGATTTTGTATTGATAGACAAAACCGTTGTCGCATACCACAGCAACGAATTTCAGGCATGATGCCAAAATGACACTTCAGCCTGTATCTCTACAATGCTTTGGCATACTGACACCAAACTTTGTGTGTGCCATTATCACCTCACACAGAACACACCAAAATGATTTGATTACAGCGCCACCTATTGGTCAAAAATTGTAAGCCATTTAATCATAATACTAGTGCTTGTATTTATGATTTTTCCGCCATTTCAATTACAATCATCCTAAAATTGCTGTAATAGCTCATTGTTGCATTTGGTGTGATGCTCCATGCCATGCTTAGCTCCTCAATTTGCCACTGGAGTGCTTGGCCCCGTAATTGCTGCTTGCAGCTATATTTAGGGGCCAAGCACCGAAGGTGCGTAGGCACCTATTGTATCCGTTGGCGTTATTAGGGGCCAATTACCGAAGGTGCGTAGGCACCTATTGAAATCGTTGGCGTTATTATTAGGGGCCAAGCACCGAAGGTGCGTAGGCACCTATTGTATCCGTTGGCGTTATTCTTCTTCTTCTTCTTCTTCTTCTTCTTCTTCTTCTTCTTCTTCTTCTTCTTCCGCCGCAAGTCTATGGCAGCCCATAGAACCGATTGCGGGAAAATTGTATAATTTGGCACACTGATAGGGGACAGTCCCAGCATTAACTATGGCAAATTTGAAGTCTCTATCTTCTACTCTCTAGCGCCACCACTTGTCCAAAATTTCAATATTTTTATGCTAATAACTTTTGAACCGTAAGCCACAAAATGAAAATTCTTTTTTCCTCTGAATCCTTGGCTCAGGCCAAGTCGAATGAACCCCGAAATTCAAAAATCGCAATTTTTAGTTTTTTCGCTATTTTCAATTGTTCGAAAAACCTACTTTTTCGAACTCGTCCTAGACGGTTCGTCCGATTTTCACGAAAATTGGCTCAGTTCATCTGCAGACAATGATGGCAAAAAGTTATGGAATTCAAGTTGCTTTGTCCAACTGTTCTCGAATACCACGCGAACAAATTCTACGAAAAGCACGCAAAAATGCTTGTGAGGCTATAACTCCGCAACGGTTTGGCGTATTGAGACCAAACTTGGTGTGTGTTATAACAAGCATGACCTGAGTCTACCTGCAGTGTTTCCACGCAGCACCACCTAGTGGTCAGGAGATATGAAAAATGCATATTTTTGCTTATAACTTCTGAATGGTTTTGCCAAAAATCACAAAACTGGTCTCTTTGTATTCGGTGGGTCATGCTGAGTCGAATGATGTCCAATTTTCCCGTGTCAGCCATTTTAGGTGTCGGCCATTTTGAATTATGTTTTACAATGCTGTATTTTTTGAACGCATTATCGTATCGTTACGAAAATAATTACAAAAATGTTTGGCTCTATGCCCTGAAGCCACTCAAAAAGTTTGGTGGCAGCGCCACCTTGTGGTCAAAAGTTATAATGAAATATCTAATATATGCTAATAACTTTTGAAAATATTAGACTATTGAAATGAAAGTGGTCTCTCTATATTCCTTGGGTCATGCCGAGAACATCGATACCAATTATGCCAAAATTGGCCATACTTCCTGTCCGCCATTTTGATTAAAGTTGAAAACCTACTTTTTCGAACTCCTCCTAGACCGTTAGTCCGATTTTCACCAAATTTGGTTCGGATCATCTTCAGACCAAGCTGACAAAAAGTTATGGAATTCGTGTTGATATACAAAACGGTTTTCGTTTAGCGCATCAACGAATTTGTTCGTAAGATGCCAAAACACATCTGAGGCTGTATCTCGGCAAAGCTTTGACATTTTTGCACCAAACTTTGTAGGTGCCATTGTCACCTCACACTGACCATGCCACATCAATTTGGTAACAGCGCCACCTATTGGTCAAGAGTAATAAACCATTCATTAACCATTAATAATTACATATATAAAAATGCTAATAACTTTTTATTGCATTAGCCTATTGCAATGAAACTGGTCTCAAAATATTCCTTGGCTTAGGCCGACAACATAGATACCAAATATGCCAGAGTACGCTGAACTTCCTGTCCGCCATTTTGATTTATGTAGAAAACCTACTTTTTCGAACTCCTCATCAACCGTTGGTCCGATTTTCACCAAAATTGAATCAGATGATCTTCAGACTGTGCTGACAAAATGTTATGGATTTTGTATCGATAGACAAAACCGTTTTCGCATACCACAGCGACGAATTTCAAGCATGATGCCAAAATGACACTTCAGCCTGTATCTCTGCAATGCTTTGGCATACTGACAGCAAACTTTGCGTGTGACATTGTCACCTCACACAGAACACACCAAAATGAATGGATTACAGCGCCACCTGTTGGTCAAAAGTGATAAGCCATTTAATCATAATACTAGTTCTTGTATTTATGATTTTTCCGCCATTTCAATTACAATCATCCTAAAATTGCTGTAATTGCTCGTTGTTGCATTTGGTGTGATGCTCCATGCCATGCTTAGCTCCTCAATTTGCCGCTGGAGTGCTTGGCCCCGTAATTGCTGCTTGCAGCTATATTTAGGGGCCAAGCACCGAAGGTGCGTAGGCACCTATTGTATCCGTTGGCGTTATTATTAGGGGCCAAGCACCGAAGGTGCGTAGGCACCTATTGAAACCGTTGGCGTTATTATTAGGGGCCAAGCACCGAAGGTGCGTAGGCACCTATTGTATCCGTTGGCGTTATTATTATTAGGGGCCAAGCACCGAAGGTGCATAGGCACCTATTGAAACCGTTGGCGTTATTATTAGGGGCCAAGCACCGAAGGTGCGTAGGCACCTATTGTATCCGTTGGCGTTATTCTTCTTCTTCTTCTTCTTCTTCTTCTTCTTCTTCTTCTTCTTCTTCTTCCGCCGCAAGTCTATGGCAGCCCATAGAACCGATTGCGGGAAAGTTGTATAATTTGGCACACTGATAGAGGACAGTCCCAGCATTAACTATAGCAAATTTAAAGTCTCTATCTCCTACTCTCTAGCGCCACCACTTGTCCAAAATTTCAATATTTTTATGCTAATAACTTTTGAACCGTAAGCCACAAAATGAAAATTCTTTTTTCCTCTGAATCCTTGGCTCAGGCCAAGTCGAATGAACCCCGAAATTCAAAAATCGCAAGGTTTAGTTTTTTCGCTATTTTCAATTGTTCGAAAAACATACTTTTTCGAACTCGTCCTAGACGGTTAGTCCGATTTTCATGAAAATTGGCTCAGATCATCTTCAGACCATGCTGGCAAAAAGTTATGGAATTCAAGTTGATTTGCCCAACCGTTCTCGAATACCACGTAAAAAAATTCTATGAAAAGCACGCAAAAATGCTTGTGAGGCTATAACTCCGCAACGGTTTGGCGTATTGAGACCAAACTTGGTGTGTGTTATAACAAGCATGACCTGAGACTATCTGCAGTGTTTCGACGCAGCGCCACCTAGTGGCCAGGAGATATGAAAAATGCATATTTTTGCTTATAACTTCTGAATAGTTTTGCCAAAAATCACAAATCTGGTCTCTGTGTATTCAGTGGGTCATGCCGAGTCGAAGGATATCCAATTTTCCTGTGTCAGCCATTTTAGGTGTCGGCCATTTTGAATTTTGTTTCAACATGCTGTATTTTTTGAACGCCTTATCGTATCATTACAAAAATAATTACAAAAATGTTTGGCTCCATGCCCTGAAGGAACTCAAAAAGTTTGGGGGCAGCGCCACCTTGTGGTCTAAAGTTATAATGAAATATCTAACAAATGCTAATAACTTTTGAATAAATTAGACTATTGAAATGAAAATGGTCTCCATATAGTCTTTTGGTCATGCCGAGAACATCGATACCAATTATGCCAAAATTGGCCATACTTACTGTCCGCCATTTTGATTAAAGTTGAAAACATACTTTTTCGAACTCCTCCTAGACCGTTAGTCCGATTTTCACCAAATTTGGTTCGGATCATCTTCAGACCAAGCTGACAAAAAGTTATGGATTTTGTGTTGATATACGAAACGGTTTTCGTGTAGCACATCGACGAATTTGTTCGTAAGATGCCAAAATACATCTGAGGCTGTATCTCGGCAAAGCTTTGACATATTTGCACCAAACTTTGTATGTGCCATTGTCACCTCACACTGACCATGCCACATCAATTTGGTAACAGCGCCACCTATTGGTCAAGAGTAATAAACCATTCATTAACCATTAATAATTACATTTATAAAAATGCTAATAACTTTTTATTGCATTAGCCTATTGCAATGAAACTGGTCTCAAAATATTCCTTGGCTTATGCCGACAACATAGATAACAAATATGCCAGAGTACGCTGAACTTCCTGTCCGCCATTTTGATTTATGTTGAAAACCTACTTTTTCGAACTCCTCATCAACCGTTGGTCTGATTTTCACCAAAATTGAATCAGATGATCTTCAGACTGTGCTGACAAAATGTTATGGATTTTGTATCGATAGACAAAACCGTTTTTGCATACCACAGCGACGAATTTCAGGCATGATGCCAAAATGACACTTCAGCCTGTATCTCTGCAATGCTTTGGCATACTGACACCAAACTTTGTGTGTGCCATTGTCACCTCACACAGAACACACCAAAATGATTTGATTACAGCGCCACCTGTTGGTCAAAAGTTATAAGCCATTTCATCGTAATACTAGTGCTTGTATTTATGATTTTTCCGTCATTTCAATTACAATCATCCTAAAATTGCTGTAATTGCTCATTGTTGCATTTGGTGTGATGCTCCATGCCATGCTTAGCTCCTCAATTTGCCGCTGGAGTGCTTGGCCCCGTAATTGCTGCTTGCAGCTATATTTAGGGGCCAAGCACCGAAGGTGCGTAGGCACCTATTGAAATCGTTGGCGTTATTAGGGGCCAAGCACCGAAGGTGCGTAGGCACCTATTGAAATCGTTGGCATTATTATTAGGGGCCAAGCACCGAAGGTGCTTAGGCACCTATTGTATCCGTTGGCGTTATTAGGGGCCAAGCACCGAAGGTGCGTAGGCACCTATTGAAACCGTTGGCGTTATTATTCTTCTTCTTCTTCTTCTTCTTCCGCCGCAAGTCTATGGCAGCCCATAGAACCGATTGCGGGAAAGTTGTATAATTTGGCACACTGATAGAGGACAGTCCCAGCATTAACTATGGCAAATTTGAAGTCTCTATCTTCTACTCTCTAGCGCCACCACTTGTCCAAAATTTCAATATTTTTATGCTAATAACTTTTGAACCGTATGCCACAAAATTAAAATTCTTTTTTCCTCTGAATCCTTGGCTCATGCCAAGTCGAATGAACCCCGAAATTCAAAAATCGCAAGGTTTAGTTTTTTCGCTATTTACAATTGTTCGAAAAACCTACTTTTTCGAACTCGTCCTAGACGGTTAGTCCGATATTCACAAAAATTGGCTCAGATCATCTTCATACGATGTTGGCAAAAAGTTATGGAATTCAAGTTGATTCGTCCAACCGTTCTCGAATACCACGCGATAAAATTCTACGAAAAACACGCAAAAATGCTTGTGAGGCTATAACTCCGCAACGGTTTGGCGTATTGAGACCAAACTTGGTGGGTGTTATAACAAGCATGACCTGAGACTACTTGCAGTGTTTCGACGCAGCGCCACCTAGTGGTCAGGAGATATGAAAAATGCATATTTTTACTTATAACTTCTGAATGGTTTGGCCAAAAATCATAAAACTGGTCTCGTTAGATTGGGTGGGTCATGCCGAGTCGAATGATATGCAATTTTCACGTGTCGGCCATTTTGGGCGTCGGCCATTTTGAATTATGTTTCAAAATGCTGTATTTTTTTAACGCATTATCGTATCGTTATGGAAATAATCACAAAAATGTTTGGCTCCATGCCCTGAAGCTACTCAAAAAGTTTGGTGGCAGCGCCACCTTGTGGTCAAAAGTTATAATGAAATATATAAAAAATGCTAATAACTTTTGAAAAAAATTAGACTATTGAAATCAAACTGGTCTCGCTATATTCTTTGGGTCATGCCGAGAACATCAATACCAATTATGCCAAAATTGGCCATACTTCCTGTCCGCCATTTTGATTAAAGTTGAAAACCTACTTTTTTGAACTCCTCCTAGACCGTTAGTCCGATTTTCACCAAATTTGGTTCGGATCATCTTCAGACCAAGCTGATAAAAAGTTATGGAATTCGTGTTGATATACGAAACGGTTTTCGTTTAGCGCATCAACGAATTTGTTCTTAAGATGCCAAAACACTTCTGAGGCTGTATCTCGGCAAAGCTTTGACATATTTGCACCAAACTTTGTAGGTGCCATTGTCACCTCAGACTGACCATGCCACATCAATTTGGTAACAGCGCCACCTATTGGTCAAGAGTAATAAATTATTCATTAACCAGTAATAATTACATTTATAAAAATGCTAATAACTTTTTATTGCATTAGCCTTTTGCAATGAAACTGGTCTCAAAATATTCCTTGGTTTATGCCGACAACATACATACCAAATATGCCAGAGTACGCTGAACTTCCTGTCCGCCATTTTGATTTATGTTGGAAACCTACTTTTTCGAACTCCTCATCAACCATTGGTCCGATTTTCACCAAAATTTAATCAGATGATCTTCAGACTGTGATGACAAAATGTTATGGATTTTGTATCGATAGACAAAACCGTTTTCGCATACCACAGCGACGAATTTTAGGCATGAAGCCAAAAGGACACTTCAGCCTGTATCTCTGCAATGCTTTGGCATACTGACACCAACCTTTGTGTGTGGCATTGTCACCTCACACTGAACACACCAAAATGATTTGATTACAGCGCCACCTGTTGGTCAAAAGTTATAAGCCATTTAATCATAATACTAGTGCTTGTACGTATGATTTTTCCACAATTTCAATTACAATCATCCTAAAATTGCTGTAATTGCTCATTGTTGAATTTGGTCTGATGCTCCATGCCATGCTTAGCTCCTCAATTTGCCTCTGGAGTGCTTGGCCCCGTAATTGCTGCTTGCAGCTATATTTAGGGGCCAAGCACCGAAGGTGCGTAGGCACCTATTGTATCCGTTGGCGTTATTAGGGGCCAAGCACCGAAGGTGCGTAGGCACCTATTGTATCCGTTGGCGTTATTATTATTAGGGGCCAAGCACCGAAGGTGCGTAGGCACCTATTGTATCCGTTGGCGTTATTATTATTCTTCTTCTTCTTCTTCTTCTTCTTCTTCCGCCGCAAGTCTATGGCAGCCCATAGAACCGATTGCGGGAAAGTTGTATAATTTGGCACACTGATAGAGGACAGTCCCAGCATTAACTATAGCAAATTTGAAGTCTCTAACTCCAACTCTCTAGCGCCACCACTTGTCCAAAATTTCAATATTTTTATGCTAATAACTTTTGAACCGTAAGCCACAAAATGAAAATTCTTTTTTCCTCTGAATCCTTGGCTCAGGCCAAGTCGAATGAACCCCGAAATTCAAAAATCGCAAGGTTTAGTTTTTTCGCTATTTTCTATTGTTTGAAAAACTTACTTTTACGAACTCGTCCTAGACGGTTAGTCCGATTTTCACGAAAATTGGCTCAGATCATCTTCAGATGATGCCGGCAAAAAGTTATGGAATTCAAGTTGATTTGTCCAACCGTTCTCGAATACCACGCAAACAAATTCTACGAAATGCACACAAATATGCTTGTGAGGCTATAACTCCGCAACGATTTGGCGTATTGAGACCAAACTTGGTCTGTGTTATAAGAAGCATGACCTGAGACTACCTGCAGTGTTTCGACGCAGCGCCACCTAGTGGTCAGGAGATATGAAAAATGCATATTTTTGCTTATAACTTCTGAATGGTTTTGCCAAAAATCACAAAACTGGTCTCTTTGTATTCGGTGGGTCATGCCGAGTCGAATGATATCCAATTTTCCCGTGTCAGTCATTTTAGGTGTCGGCCATTTTGAATTTTGTTTCAACATGCTGTATTTTTTGAACGCATTATCGTATCGTTACGAAAATAATTACAAAAATGTTTGGCTCCATGCCCTGAAGCTACTCAAAAACTTTGGTGGCAGCGCCACCTTGTGGTCAAAAGTTATAATGAAATATATTAAAAATGCTAATAACTTTTGAAAAAATTAGACTATTGCAATGAAAGTCATGTCTCTATATTCTTTGGGTCGTGCCGAGAACATCGATACCAATTATTCCAAAATTGGCCATACTTCCTGTCCGCCATTTTGATTAAAGTTGAAAACCTACTTTTTCGAACTCCTCCTAGACCGTTAGTCCGATTTTCACCAAATTTGGATCGGATCATCTTTAGACCAACCTGATAAAAAGTTATGGAATTCGTGTTGATATACTAAACGGTTTTCGTTTAGCGCGTCAACGAATTTGTTCGTAAGATGCCAGAACACATCTGAGGCTGTATCTCGGCAAAGCTTTGACATATTTGCACCAAACTTTGTATGTGCCATTGTCACCTCACACTGACCACGCCACATTAATTTGGTAACAGCGCCACCTATTGGTCAAGAATAATAAACCATTCATTAACCATTAATAATTACATTTATAAAAATGCTTATAACTTTTTATTGCATTAGCCTATTGTAATAAAACTGGTCTCAAAATATTCCTTGGCTTAGGCCGACAACATAGATACCAAATATGCCAGAGTACGCTGAACTTCCTGTCCGCCATTTTGATTTATGTTGAAAACCTACTTTTTCGAACTCCTCATCAATCGTTGGTCCGATTTTCACCAAAATTGAATCAGATGATCTTCAGACTGTGTTGACAAAATGTTATGGATTTTGTATCAATAGACAAAACCGTTTTCGCATACCACAGCGACGAATTTCAGGCATGATGCCAAAAGGACACTTCAGCCTGTATCTCTGCAATGCTTTGGCATACTGACACCAACCTTTGTGTGTGCCATTGTCACCTCACACTGAACACACCAAAATGATTTGATTACAGCGCAACCTGTTGGTCAAAAGTTATAAGCCATTTAATCATAATATTAGTGCTTGTACTTATGATTTTTCCGCAATTTCAATTACAATCATCCTAAAATTGCTGTAATTGCTCATTGTTGCATTTGGTGTGATGCTCCATGCCATGCTTAGCTCCTCAATTTGCCGCTGGAGTGCTTGGCCCCGCAATTGCTGCTTGCAGCTATATTTCTTCTTCTTCTTCTTCTTCTTCTTCTTCTTCTTCCGCCGCAAGTCTATGGCAGCCCATAGAACCGATTGCGGGAAAGTTGTATAATTTGGCACACTGATAGAGGACAGTCCCAGTATTAACTATAGCAAATTTGAAGTCTCTAACTCCAACTCTCTAGCGCCACCACTTGTCCAAAATGTCAATATTTTTATGCTAATAACTTTTGAACCGTAAGCCACAAAATGAAAATTCTTTTTTCCTCTGAATCCTTGGCTCAGGCCAAGTCGAATGGACCCCGAAATTCAAAAATCGCAAGGTTTAGTTTTTTCGCTATTTTCAATTGTTTGAAAAACCTACTTTTACGAACTCGTCCTAGACGGTTAGTCCGATTTTCACGAAAATTGGCTCAGATCATCTTCAGACCATGCTGGCAAAAAGTTATGGAATTCAAGTTGATTCGCCCAACCGTTCTCGAATACCACGACAAAAAATTCTACGCAAAGCACGCAAAAATGCTTGTGAGGCTATAACTCCGCACTGGTTTGGCGTATTGAGACCAAACTTGGTGTGTGTTATAACAACCATGACCTGAGACTACCTGCAGTGTTTCGACACAGCGCCACCTAGTGGTCAGGAGATATGAAAAATGAATATTTTTGCTTATAACTTCTGAATGGTTTTGCCAAAAATCACAAAACTGGTCTCTTTGTATTCGGTGGGTCATGCCGAGTCGAATGATATCCAATTTTCCCGTGTCAGCCATTTTAGGTGTCGGCCATTTTGAATTTTGTTTCAACATGCTGTATTTTTTGAACGCATTATCGTATCATTACGAAAATAATTACAAAAATGTTTGGCTCCATGCCCTGAAGCTACTCAAAAAGTTTGGTGGCAGCGCCACCTTGTGGTCAAAAGTTATAATGAAATATATTAAAAATGCTAATAACTTTTGAAAAAATTAGACTATTGCAATGAAAGTCATGTCTCTATATTCCTTGGGTCATGCCGAGAACATCAATACCAATTATTCCAAAATTGGCCATACTTCCTGTCCGCCATTTTGATTAAAGTTGAAAACCTACTTTTTCGAACTCCTCCTAGACCGTTAGTCCGATTTTCACCAAATTTGGATCGGATCATCTTCAGACCAACCTGATAAAAAGTTATGGAATTCGTGTTGATATACTAAACGGTTTTCGTTTAGCGCATCAACGAATTTGTTCGTAAGATGCCAGAACACATCTGAGGCTGTATCTCGGCAAAGCTTTGACATATTTGCACCAAACTTTGTATGTGCCATTGTCACCTCACACTGACCACGCCACATTAATTTGGTAACAGCGCCACCTATTGGTCAAGAATAATAAACCATTCATTAACCATTAATAATTACATTTATAAAAATGCTTATAACTTTTTATTGCATTAGCCTATTGCAATGAAACTGGTCTCAAAATATTCCGTGGCTTATGCCGACAACATAGATATCAAATATGCCAGAGTACGCTGAATTTCCTGTCCGCCATTTTGATTTATGTTGAAAACTTACTTTTTCGAACTCCTCATGAACTGTTTGTCCGATTTTCACCAAAATTGAATCACATTATCTTCAGACTGTGCTGACAAAATGTTATGGATTTTGTATCGATAGACAAAACCGTTTTCGCATACCACAGCGACAAATTTCAGGCATGATGCCAAAATGACACTTCAGCCTGTATCTCTGCAATGCTTTGGCATACTGACACCAAACTTTGTGTGTGCCATTCTCAACTCACACAGAAAACACCAAAATGATCTGATTACAGCGCCACCTGTTGGTCAAAAGTGATAAGCCATTTAATCATAATACTAGTGCTTGTATTTATGATTTTTCCACCACTTCAATTACAATCATCCTAAAATTGCCGTAATTGCTCATTGTTGCATTTGGTGTGATGCTCAATGCCATGCTTAGCTCCTCAAATTGCCTCTGGAGTGCTTGGCCCCGTAATTGCTGCTTGCAGCTATATTTATTATTCTTCTTCTTCTTCTTCTTCTTCTTCTTCTTCTTCTTCTTCTTCCGCCGCAAGTCTATGGCAGCCCATAGAACCGATTGCGGGAAAGTTGTATAATTTGGCACACTGATAGAGGACAGTCCCAGCATTAACTATAGCAAATTTGAAGTCTCTATCTCCTACTCTCTAGCGCCACCACTTGTCCAAAGTTTCAATATTTTTATGCTAATAACTTTTGAACCGTAAGCCACAAAATGAAAATTCTTTTTTCCTCTGAATCCTTGGCTCAAGCCAAGTCGAATGTACCCCGAAATTCAAAAATCGCAAGGTTTAGTTTTTTCGCTATTTTCAATTGTTCGAAAAACCTACTTTTTCGAACTCGTCCTAGACGGTTAGTCCGATTTTCACAAAAATTGGCTCAGATCATCTTCAGACGATGCCGGCAAAAAGTTATGGAATTCAAGTTGATTCGTCCAACCGTTCTCGAATACCACGCAAACAAATTCTACGAAAAGCACGCAAAAATGCTTGTGAGGCTATAACTCCGCAACGGTTTGGCGTATTGAGACCAAACTTGGTGTGTGTTATAACAAGCATGACCTGAGACTACTTGCAGTGTTTCGCCGCAGCGCCACCTAGTGGTCAGGAGATATGAAAAATGCATATTTTTGATTATAACTTCTGAATGGTTTGGCCAAAAATCACAAAACTGGTCTCTTTGTATTCGGTGCGTCATGCCGAGTCGAATGATGTCCAATTTTCCCGTGTCGGCCATTTTAGGTGTCGGCCATTTTGAATTATGTTTCAAAATGCTGTATTTTTTGAACGCATTATCGTATCGTTACGAAAATAATTACAAAATTGTTTGGCTCCATGCCCTGAAGGTACTCAAAAAGTTTGGGGGCAGCGCCACCTTGTGGTCAAAAGTTATAATGAAATATCTAAAAAATGCTAATAACTTTTGAATAAATTGGACTATTGAAATGAAAGTGGTCTCCATATATTCTTTGGGTCATGCCGAGAACATCGATACCAATTATGCCAAAATTGCCCATACTTCCTGTCCGCCATTTTGATTCATGTTGAAAACCTACTTTTTCGAACTCCTCCTAGACGGTTAGTCTGATTTTCACCAAATTTGACTCGGATCATCTTCAGAGTGTGCTGACGAAAAGTTATGGATTTCGTGTCGATATACAAAACGGTTTTCGTTTAGCGCATCAACGAATTTGTTCGTAAGATGCCAAAATACATCTGAGGCTGTATCTCTGCAAAGCTTTGACATATTTGCACCAAACTTTGTATGTGCCATTGTCACCTCACACTGACCACGCCACATCAATTTGATAACAGCGCCACCTATTGGTCAAGAGTTATAAACCATTCATTAACCATTAAAAATTACACTTATAAAAATGCTAATAACTTTTTATTGCATTAGCCTATTGCAATGAAATTGGTCTCAAAATATTCCCTGGCTTATGCCGACAACATAGATACCAAATATGCCAGAGTAAGCTGAACTTCCTGTCCGCCATTTTGATTTATGTTGAAAACCTACTTTTTCGAACTCCTCATCAACCGTTGGTCCGATTTTCACCAAAATTGAATCAGATGATCTTCAGACTGTGCTGACAAAATGTTATGGATTTTGTATGGATAGACAAAACCGTTTTCGCATACCACAGCGACAAATCTCAGGCATGATGCCAAAATGACACTTCAGCCTGTATCTCTTCAAAGCTTTAACATAATAACAACAAACTTTGTGTGTGACATTGTCACCTCAAACCTCACACACCAAAACTATTTGATTACAGCGCCACCTGTTGGTCAAAAGTGATAAGCCATTTAATGATATTACTAGTGGTTGTATTTATGTTTATTCAGCCATTTCAATTACAGTCATCCTAAAATTGCTTCAGTTACTCATTTCTGCATTTGCTCTGATGCTCCATGCCATGTTTAGCTCCTCAATTTGCCGCTGGAGTGCTTGGCCCCGCAATTGCTGCTTGCAGCTATATTTCTTCTTCTTCTTCTTCTTCCGCCGCAAGTCTATGGCAGCCCATAGAACCGATTGTGGGAAAGTTGTATAATTTGGCACACTGATAGAGGACAGTCCCAGCATTAACTATAGCAAATTTGAAGTCTCTAACTCCAACTCTCTAGCGCCACCACTTGTCCAAAATTTCAATATTTTTATGCTAATAACTTTTGAACCGTACGCCACAAAATGAAAATTCTTTTTTCCTCTGAATCCTTGGCTCAGGCCAAGTCGAATGAACCCCGAAATTCAAAAATCGCAAGGTTTAGTTTTTTCGCTATTTTCAATTGTTCGAAAAACCTACTTTTTCGAACTCGTCCTAGACGGTTAGTCCGATTTTCACGAAAATTGGCTCAGATCATCTTCAGTCCATGCTGGCAAAAAGTTATGGAAATCAAGTTGATTCATCCAACCGTTCTCGAATACCACGCGAACAAATTCTACGAAAAGCACGCAAAAATGCTTGTGAGGCTATAACTCCGCAACGGTTTGGCGTATTGAGACCAAACTTGGTGTATGTAATAACAAGCATGACCTGAGACTACCTGTAGTGTTTCGACGCAGCGCCACCTAGTGGTCAGGAGATATAAAAAATGCATATTTTTGCTTATAACTTCTGAATGGTTTGGCCAAAAATCACATAACTGGTCTCATTAGATTCGGTGGGTCATGTCGAGTCGAACGATATCCAATTTTCCCGTGTCGGCCATTTTAGGTGTCGGCCATTTTGAATTATGTTTCAAAATGCTATATTTTTTTAACGCATTATCGTATCGCTACGAAAATAATTACAAAAATGTTTGCCTCCATGCCCTGAAGCTACTCAAAAAGTTTGGTGGCAGCGCCACCTTGTGGTCAAAAGTTATAATGAAATATCTGATATATGCTAATAACTTTTGAAAATATTAGACTATTGAAATGAAAGTGGTCTCGCTATAGTCTTTGGGTCCTGCCGAGAATATCGATACCAATTATGCCAAAATTGGCCATACTTCCTGTCCGCCATTTTGATTAAAGTTGAAAACCTACTTTTTCGAACTCCTCCTAGACCATTAGTCCGATTTTCACCAAATTTGGTTCGGATCATCTTCAGTCCAAGCTGACAAAAAGTTATGGATTTCATGTTGATTTACGAAACGGTTTTCGTTTAGCGCGTCAACGAATTTGATCGTAAGATGCCAAAATACATCTGAGGCTGTATCTCGGCAAAGCTTTGACATATTTGTACGAAACTTTGTATGTGCCATTGTCACCTCACACTGACCATGCCACATCAATTTGGTAACAGTGCCACCTATTGGTAAAGAGTAATAAACCATTCATTAACCATTAATAATTACATTTATAAAAATGCTAATAACTTTTTATTGCATTAGCCTATTGCAATGAAACTGGTCTCAACATATTCCTTGGCTTATGCCGACAACATAGATACCAAATATGCCAGAGTACGCTGAACTTCCTGTCTGCCATTTTGATTTATGTTGAAAACCTACTTTACCGAACTCCTCATCAACCGTTGGTCCGATTTTCACCAAAATTGAATCAGATGATCTTCAGACTGTGCTGACAAATTGTTATGGATTTTGTATCGATAGACAAAACCGTTATCGCATACCACAGCAACGAATTTCAGGCATGATGCCAAAATGACACTTCAGCCTGTATCTCTGCAATGCTTTGGCATACTGACACCAAACTTTGTGTGTGCCATTCTCACCTCACACAGAACACACCAAAATGATTTGATCACAGCGCCACCTGTTGGTCAAAAGTAATAAGCCATTTAAACATAATACTAGAGCTTTTATTTATGATTTTTCCACCATTTAAATTACAATCATCCTAAAAATTGTTGAAATTGCTCATTGTTGCATTTGGTATGATGCTCCACGCCATGCTTAGCTCATCAATTTGCCGCTGGAGTGCTTGGCCCCGTAATTGCTGCTTGCAGCTATATTTAGGGGCCAAGCACCGAAGGTGCGTAGGCACCTATTGTATCCGTTGGCGTTATTATTATTCTTCTTCTTCTTCTTTCTTCTTCTTCTTCTTCCGCCGCAAGTCTATGGCAGCCCATAGAACCGATTGCGGGAAAGTTGTATAATTTGGCACACTGATAGAGGACAGTCCCAGCATTAAATATAGCAAAATTTGAAGTCTCTATCTCCTACTCTCTAGCGCCCACCACTTGTCCAAAGTTTCAATATTATTATGCTAATAACTTTTGAACCGTAAGCCACAAATGAA
>JANHFF010001373.1:0-17500 GCA_024542945.1 allo-octoploid hybrid of Carassius auratus x Cyprinus carpio
TGAGGCGGCGTGCTTATCATGCGTCAGTTGAGGCGGCGTGCTTATCATGCGTCAGTTGAGGCGGCGTGCTTATCATGCGTCAGTTGAGGCGACGTCAGTTGAGGCGGCGTGCTTATCATGTGTCAGTTGAGGCAGCGTGCTTATCATGCGTCAGTTGAGGCAGCGTGCTTATCATGCGTCAGTTGAGGCGGCGTGCTTATCATGCGTCAGTTGAGGCGACGTCAGTTGAGGCGGCGTGCTTATCATGCGTCAGTTGAGGCGGCGTGCTTATCATGCGTCAGTTGAGGCGACGTCAGTTGAGGCGGCGTGCTTATCATGCGTCAGTTGAGGCGACGTCAGTTGAGGCAGCGTGCTTATCATGCGTCAGTTGAGGCGGCATGCTTATCATGCGTCAGTTGAGGCAGCGTGCTTATCATGCGTCAGTTGAGGCGGTGTGCTTATCATGCGTCAGTTGAGGCAGCGTGCTTATCATGCATCAGTTGAGGCGGCGTGCTTATCATGCGTCAGTTGAGGCGGCGTGCTTATCATGCGTCAGTTGAGGCGGTGTGCTTATCATGCTTCAGTTGAGGTGACGTCAGTTGAGGCGGCGTGCTTATCATGCGTCAGTTGAGGTGGCGTGCTTATCATGCGTCAGTTGAGGCGGCGTGCTTATCATGCGTCAGTTGAGGCAGCGTGCTTATCATGCATCAGTTGAGGCGGCGTGCTTATCATGCGTCAGTTGAGGCGGCGTGCTTATCATGCGTCAGTTGAGGCGGTGTGCTTATCATGCTTCAGTTGAGGTGACGTCAGTTGAGGCGGCGTGCTTATCATGCGTCAGTTGAGGTGGCGTGCTTATCATGCGTCAGTTGAGGCGGCGTGCTTATCATGCGTCAGTTGAGGCGGCGTGCTTATCATGCGTCAGTTGAGGCGGCGTGCTTATCATGCTTCAGTTGAGGTGACGTCAGTTGAGGCGGCGTGCTTATCATGCGTCAGTTGAGGTGGCGTGCTTATCATGCGTCAGTTGAGGCGGCGTGCTTATCATGCGTCAGTTGAGGCGGTGTGCTTATCATGCTTCAGTTGAGGTGACGTCAGTTGAGGCGGCGTGCTTATCATGCGTCAGTTGAGGTGGCGTGCTTATCATGCGTCAGTTGAGGCGGCGTGCTTATCATGCGTCAGTTGAGGCGGCGTGCTTATCATGCGTCAGTTGAGGCGGCGTGCTTATCATGCTTCAGTTGAGGCGACGTCAGTTGAGGCGGCGTGCTTATCATGCGTCAGTTGAGGCGACGTCAGTTGAGGCGCCGTGCTTATCATGCGTCAGTTGAGGCGACGTCAGTTGAGGCGCCGTGCTTATCATGCGTCAGTTGAGGCGCCGTGCTTATCATGCGTCAGTTGAGGCAGCGTGCTTATCATGCGTCAGTTGAGGCGGTGTGCTTATCATGCGTCAGTTGAGGCGGTGTGCTTATCATGCGTCAGTTGAGGCGACGTCAGTTGAGGCGCCGTGCTTATCATGCGTCAGTTGAGGCGGTGTGCTTATCATGCGTCAGTTGAGGCGACGTCAGTTGAGGCGGCTTACCCTTCTCACACGTTAAAGTACACGACTTTCGACTTCGGCAGGTAATCCTGTCACATTCCTCTCGCCATAGCCTTGCTCAAGGGCACCTAAGTCGTGGTATTGAAGGTGGAGAGAGAACTGTACATGCAATCGCCCCACCCACAATTCCTGCCGGCCCGGGACTCGAACTCACAACCTTTCGATTGGGAGTCAAAAAAAAGTTCTGTAATCTGCTTACAAATAAAGTAGAAGAATTAACATTTAAACTAATTGACTGATGTTCTGCGACTAAAGTCAGATATTGTCATTCCTTTCATTTCAATTCATTTGTTTTGGCAGTGCACCTACACAGAAAGTTCATTCAATCTTATTTTGGAAGTGACTATTTGTTTTAAAGATGCTTTCTTTGGATTATTTGAATATTTAAAAGAGAATATAGAGAAAAAAACTGCGACACAACCGATTGGAGTACTTCAAATCATTTTGCAATACAATTGTTTAACTAATTCTCAATTATTATTATTATTATTATTATTTATTTTTTTTGTTAGTGAATCGAGTTTGAATCAATTGGAACAGTTTCAGTGTATATGACTCGCTCAATTGAATCGGTTCATCTGTTCCTCAGCATCTGGAGTCTTTAGTCTCTACATTCATCAGTCACTGTTGAAACACTCCATTAATATGAGGAGCTGAAGCTCAAAATACATGTGAGATGAAAGCACTGCACTATGATGGAGCTCGTAGCTTCAGTCACTACATTTGAAATAGATTGGGCTGCAGTTCAGTGACTCAGATCACATTTCTTCTGGATCATTATGTAGGGGAAAAAAGAGGAAAAAGAAAAAGTTTTGCAACAGGTTGGACTACATTTCACAGAATTACCCTTCTCCTGCAGACATGAGGGAGAGTCTCTTTAAAACTCGGAGTTCATTTCTTACATTGCAGGATGCCACTGTGATATAACGGGTGTTTTCCTCTTTATTCAGTCGCTAGTCGCTGTTATAAGCGTCAGTTTAGCGCTGAGGAACTCATTCAGGGCTTGTTTACACATGCGACGGGCGTCTAAGTCAAGTTCCTGACTGCTCGCTGAAGCAGCACGATGGGATTTTCCTCAGACATAAATTCTATTTAAACATATAATGTAGTTTTTGCCTTTCGCAGGTTATATTTGTTCAAATCGATGATAGTGATTGGTTTGTGTCGGGTCAACGCAGGCAGTCCGCTGGATACCTATTCTGCAAGGAGGGGCGGTGACCGAGAGCACATGCCTTCGCTCCTAGCTTCGCCATTGGTCGTTCATGGGGCCCTAGCGCATATCCTGCTTTGTGATTGGCGGGCGCGGCTGTCCGTCAGTCTCGGTCCATGCTGCGTATATAAGCGCGCGGGTCTGCTGTGCCACAGCGCGAGATGGAGTAGCGCGAGCTCACGTAGTCCAGAGTAATCGAGAGCGAAAAGTCAGTTTTTAATCGTCACTATTTTAGATTGTACATCTCATATTTACAGTAGCTCAGTACAGGCTTGTACGCGGCTCAGTGAGCGCTTTATTTAGTGTGACGTGCGAGGGATTTTTGTGTGATTTCGCGCGCATATTTACTCCGCGCGAGAAAGGCGGAGAAACGAACGCGCTTATTGTGTGTGTGTGTGTGTGTGAGTGAGAGAGAGAGAGAGAGAGAGAGAGAGAGAGGGGCAACGTACGTGTGTGCTTGTGTCGGATGGGGGCGGGAGGGTGATTTTTGTTCTCGCAATATTCATGAGCAGTACAGTAGATCCTCCTAGGGGGCGTGGTTATTAAAATTAGCTGGGCGTGGCGATCCTAGTTCAGTGACAGATGTAACACGTGGGTCACAGGCACACTAATGCTCCAAAGACTACACTGACTAGTCAAGTAAGTATGATTTAAAAATTAATAAAAAAATGTAGATCTGAAATGTCTTTTATAACTTTTTGTTAATTGTATACCTTGTGTACTTTATTCTGCTGTGTTTTCCTGCAGTCGTGTTATTAGCGGCCGATGGATGTGTGCCGTGATGTCTGTTCAGAGTGAGCTTCCAGCCGCTGATGGGGCGAATTTGCACACCCGTCCTCCACCCATCGACATCCAGGATGAGGTCCAAGCTAGCATGCTGCTGTCCGAACTAGCCGCCAATCATGACAGCCTTCAGGACGAGCCGATCAGAATCGGCCTGCAGTCGCGAGTCGAGACACAGACGCAGAGACTGAGCAAGCGGCGCTACACTGTGAGCGTAGGCTTCAAACACCCGAGTCTCGCTAAACGCAGACGCCGCGCAAACTCTGAATGTGACCCGGTTCTGCCCTCAAACTTCCTGATGGGCGGGAACATCTTCGACCCGCTGAATCTCAACAGCCTGTTGGACGAGGAGGTCAGTAAGGTGCTCAACGCCCAGACGCCCAAATCCTCGCCCCTTCCCAGGAAAAGCAGAGACCCAGTGGAGATCCTGATTCCCAAAGACATCACCGATCCTCTGAATCTGAGCGGACGCGGCGGAGACGGAGCTGCGGGTGTGTTAGTGTCGCCTCTGAAGATCCGGCGAAGACATCGCAACCGACACCATCCTGGAGTGACCGCTGAGCCATCTGACAGTGAGAGGTCAAAGGTCATCGACGGGTCGGGTGTGGCTGTTAGTTCAGACAAGCCTGTAAAGGATGCACCGTGTTCTTACGATCTCAACACATCAATCAACTGCCGTGATGAACACCCCTCCTCGTTAAGCTCCGCCCCCCAGGGGCAGCCGTCCAAACACAGGAAGCGCAGACGAACCAACAGCCATTCGGACCGCCTGTCCATCACTCCGACTAAGCAGACGGTCGCACACAGCCAGGCCTTCCACACTCCTGTTGTGGGCGGAGTCAGTGGAGCTCCGCCTCCGGGGGCGGGGAAAATCCCACACAAGACACCCCGCACATTCCAGTATGGAAGCTACAGCCGTTACTATGGTTACCGCACGCCGTCGCCGAGTGCAGACCCTCGCCTGACCGTGTTCAGACCCGAGTGGTTCTGTGGGAAGAAGGTCCTGGATGTGGGCTGCAGCACTGGTCATGTGACCCTCGCTATTGCTGGACACTGGAGCCCCGAGCGTGTGCTGGGCGTCGACATCGATGGAGCGCTGGTGCGCCTCGCCCGGCAGAACCTGCGCTACTTCCTGTCCGAGATGATGGGGTCGAGTGGTGGGCTGTCAGGGGAGGGGTCAGAGGTCAGAGGTCAGATGGGGTTGGCACCTCTGATGGGCCTGGAGCTGGAGCGCGGTCAGGAGGCGTTACGCAGGTTTCCTGTGTCCTTCACACGCTGCCGTGGACCAATCGCTGCTCCTCCCATAATGCCTCACACCCCCGGCCTGTTCCCCAGCAACATCTACTTCCTGAAGGTGACATGCGTGTGTTTGTGTGTGTGTGTGTGTGTGTGTGTGAGAGAGAGAGACGGATTATTTCGGTTGCCAAACGTTTGGTGCATCTCTAGTAAAAAGGATGTAGTTTTTCTCTATGATTGAGAAATGTAGAGTTTGTTATAGAGTTTTCATTAAGATCCCAAAGAATCACATCAACTTGTGGAGAATGAGCATCTGATGACCCCTTTATACCTGCTGACGATCGTGTGTGTGTGTGTGTGTGTGTGTGTGTGTTCAGGGTGACTATGTTCCGGACAGTGACGAGGCGGTGATGTCTCAGTGTGCGGAGTACGACGTCATTCTGTGTCTGAGTTTGACGAAGTGGGTTCATCTGAACTACGGTGACGCTGGAATCCAGAGACTGTTTCAGCGCATCTACAGACACCTGTTACCTGGAGGAGTACTGATCCTCGAACCCCAGCCCTGGAGCTCCTACAGCCGGAGCAAGAGACTCACGGTAACACACACACACACACACACACACATACACACACACTGGAGCTCCTACAGCCGGAGCAAGAGACTCACGGTAACACACACACACACACACACACACACACACACACTGGAGCTCCTACAGCCGGAGCAAGAGACTCACGGTAACACACACACACACACACACACACATACACACACACTGGAGCTCCTACAGCCGGAGCAAGAGACTCACGGTAACACACACACACACACACACACTGGAGCTCCTACAGCCGGAGCAAGAGACTCACGGTAACACACACACACACACACACACTGGAGCTCCTACAGCCGGAGCAAGAGACTCACGGTAACACACACACACACACACACACACACACTGGAGCTCCTACAGCCGGAGCAAGAGACTCACGGTAACACACACACACACACACACACACTGGAGCTCCTACAGCCGGAGCAAGAGACTCACGGTAACACACACACACACACACACACTGGAGCTCCTACAGCCGGAGCAAGAGACTCCACGGTAACACACACACACACACACACACACACACACACACACACACTGGAGCTCCTACAGCCGGAGCAAGAGACTCACGGTAACACACACACACACACACACACACACACACACTGGAGCTCCTACAGCCGGAGCAAGAGACTCACGGTAACACACACACACACACACTGGAGCTCCTACAGCCGGAGCAAGAGACTCACGGTAACACACACACACACACACACACACACACACACTGGAGCTCCTACAGCCGGAGCAAGAGACTCACGGTAACACACACACACACACACAGACACACACTGGAGCTCCTACAGCCGGAGCAAGAGACTCACGGTAACACACACACACACACACACACACACACACTGAAGCTCCTACAGCCGGAGCAAGAGACTCACGGTAACACACACACACACACACACACACACACACACACACTGGAGCTCCTACAGCCGGAGCAAGAGACTCACGGTAACACACACACACACACACACTGGAGCTCCTACAGCCGGAGCAAGAGACTCACGGTAACACACACACACACACACACACACACACACACTGGAGCTCCTACAGCCGGAGCAAGAGACTCACGGTAACACACACACACACACACACACACACACACACTGAAGCTCCTACAGCCGGAGCAAGAGACTCACGGTAACACACACACACACACACACACACACACACACACACTGGAGCTCCTACAGCCGGAGCAAGAGACTCACGGTAACACACACACACACACACACACACACACACACTGGAGCTCCTACAGCCGGAGCAAGAGACTCACGGTAACACACACACACACACACACACACACTGGAGCTCCTACAGCCGGAGCAAGAGACTCACGGTAACACACACACACACACACACACACATACACTCCTACAGCCGGAGCAAGAGACTCACGGTAACACACACACACACACACACACACACACTGGAGCTCCTACAGCCGGAGCAAGAGACTCACGGTAACACACACACACGCACACACACACACACACACACACACACACACTGGAGCTCCTACAGCCGGAGCAAGAGACTCACGGTAACACACACACACACACACACACACACACACACACACACTGAAGCTCCTACAGCCGGAGCAAGAGACTCACGGTAACACACACACACACACACACACACACACTGAAGCTCCTACAGCCGGAGCAAGAGACTCACGGTAACACACACACACGCACACACACACACACACACACACACACACACACACTGGAGCTCCTACAGCCGGAGCAAGAGACTCACGGTAACACACACACACACACACACACACACACACTCCTACAGCCGGAGCAAGAGACTCACGGTAACACACACACACGCACACACACACACACACACACACACACACACTGGAGCTCCTACAGCCGGAGCAAGAGACTCACGGTAACACACACACACACACACACACACACTGGAGCTCCTACAGCCGGAGCAAGAGACTCACGGTAACACACACACACACACACACACACTGGAGCTCCTACAGCCGGAGCAAGAGACTCACGGTAACACACACACACACACACACACACACACACTGGAGCTCCTACAGCCGGCGCAAGAGACTCACGGTAACACACACACACACACACACACACACACACACACACACACTGGAGCTCCTACAGCCGGAGCAAGAGACTCACGGTAACACACACACACACACACACACTGGAGCTCCTACAGCCGGAGCAAGAGACTCACGGACACACACACACACACACACGCACACACACACTGAAGCTCCTACAGCCGGAGCAAGAGACTCACGGTAACAAACACACACACACACACACACTGGAGCTCCTACAGCCGGAGCAAGAGACTCACGGTAACACACACACACACACACACACACACACACTGAAGCTCCTACAGCCGGAGCAAGAGACTCACGGTAACACACACACACACACACACACACACACTGGAGCTCCTACAGCCGCCGCAAGATTTTTAATTTTTAATTCGTGCTCAAATGATGATTTTGCATATGCATGTGTTCTTCAGTGACCTGTGACCCTGATGTGTAACAGCAGCTCATTCGTTGTGTGTGTGTGTGTGTGTGTGCAGGAGGTGATGTACAGGAACTACAGGAGCATCAGACTGAAGCCGGATCAGTTCAGCTCTTTCCTGACGACTGAGGTGGGCTTCAGCAGCTACGAGCTGATCGGGACGCCTCACAGCGGCGCTAACGGTACACACACACACACACACTCTCTGTCTGTCTGTCTCTCTCTCACTGCACAAACACACACACACACACACTATATTGCCAAACCTTTTGGACACCCCCTTCTTTAGAACAGAAGTCACTTCAGAACAGTTGCAACAAAGATAGAAACATAATTCATGTATTTTCACATTGTATTTCCATCTCTGCTGCAGCGGTGCGGTCGTGTGTAGAATGAACGCACCTGTGTGGAGGAGTCTCTGGTGTTTGGTGATGAGCTTTCGGCTCAAGGTCACAGCAGAGGTTCCTCCACACTGACTCAGTCAATGCTTTCTTCTCGAGCTGTGCTTTATACACCGAGGCATTCTCATGAAGAATAGAACAGGGTCCTGTCCAAACTCTTGCTCACAATTCCCTGGAATATCATTATATTTCTTAAACATTCAGTTTGCATTATGAAAATCACTGAAGTAGTCAAACTGGCTCATTAGAAGAGGGGTGCCAATACTTTTGGCAATATGTATTGTGTATACACTCACACTGATCTGGATTTATGAAATGGTCACATGTTTGATTCAGTTTTGGTTTCTCATTCAGGACTTCAGAGGTCGATTTACCTGTTCCATAAAGGCCCCGCCTCCAACAGGAAGTGAGTCTCAGGAAGTGTTGGAATCCTCATATGATCTTCTGATTTGAACACAAACACGTGGTTTTCTAGCGTTAAGCTTCTAAGGTTTATTTCTTCCTGTGCCCTGCGGAGGGTGGGCTGGACTACTTCCTGTTTGCTCAGTCTTAACTGTTCTGAACATCAGAGTTTGCTGCAGCAGACTGCTTGACCTCTGACCTCAGGCCGGTCTAGTGTGTGATGCTGACTGAGCTTCATATCTGATGTGTCTGATCTGAGTGTGAATAAATCTGTTTCTCATCTCTCAAATATGTTTGGTTTTCTACCCTAAGTGACGGATCTCTCCATCTTTCTTTATGTACTTCATGAATTCTGAATGACTCCAATATTTTGTATAATTGTTTTAACCCCCCTGGAGCCATGTGAGGCACTGGTTATGATGGATGGATGTTTTATTGGACTTCTAATGGACTATTTTAAAATTAAAGCCATTATAAAGCTTGAAAGAGCCAGGACATTTTTTAATACAACTCTGATTGGATTTGACTTGATGGTGAGTAAAGCATGGGCTACTTTTATTTTTGGGTGAACTATCCCTTTAATTCTGCAAAGTTCATCAATTATGAAACATTCATCTGTAAAGAAGGAGATGATCATAATTCAGATCAAACTCTGGAAATCAATTGGTCCGTTGTTAAAAATAGCTGCATGACCATTTAATGAGTTTTTATTTCTAAAGATAAACACGAGCTGGCCTATACAACCTGTTTGAGGACCGTGTGTGTGTCACCAGGAGATGGCAGCAGAGCTGTCTCACACACACACACTCCTGCAGATGTGATTCCCTGTGATATAGAAATATGTGATTGAGACATTTGCATGTACTAACCCAACCTTCAAGGGACGGGGTCACATTTATTAAACCTGTTCTAACTGGGGAACAGAATGAGATCTCTTCGGTAAACTCAGATCACTTACGGAAGAGCTCAATCTGAGATCATGTGAATAAAGTTGTGAAGCTTGGACAAGTGAAGCACTAGAAGAGAGAAAAAAACATAAAATGGCCATAACTATGCAACCATTTGTCCTACTGACATGAAAACTGGTCTGCGCTCTCTTGGGCCAAAGTGCCACAAGTATCTATTAGGACATCTGTGTATCTTAAAAAACATGGCCACCATAGCCGATGAATTTTGAGCACCTATTAGACAAGGTCAGATGGCCTACAGATCTGTGAGAGTCTGAAAGGAATCAGTCACTAGAGGATGATAACGCATTTCTTCAAGGGTGTAAGTGATTGCACAATATTCATATCATACGATAAACCTCCTCATTCTTAACCACTTTGCCTCAAGAACCACTGCTGTCAATCAAAGCGTTTGTTAAATGATTGAGAAAATGCGAAATAAAGAACTACTTCTAGGTTTTTCAATCAATTTGGAAAAAGACTGCAGTACAATTCTCTACACTCTTTAGGTCAATTTTCATTAAACAAAAATGTTGAAATGTACTGTTAGGGAACCTTTAACGGGGTCATTTAGAAAATGGGCCTGTCCAAATATACTCAAAAGCTTATAAAGCCTAAACCAAAACTCAAAACTTGACGAAACCTGGTGAGCACATGGGACAGGTGCTTCTAAACAAGCCTGCAAAGCTTTAGGAAGATAGGACCACAGCTGGTGCTATAACACTCATAAACATTAAAAGCATATTTCTATGGTAAATTACCAGGATTTTCCAAAAATCATTTTAAATACAGTATTTTCCGGACTATAAGTCGCACTTTTTTTCATAGTTTGGCTAGTCCTGCGACTTATAGTCAGGTGCGACTTATTTATCAAAATTAATTTGACATGAACCGAAAGAAATTAACCAAGAGTTCACATTACCGTCTCCAGCCGCCAGGGTAATGTTTTCTCTTGGTTCTTGGTTCTAAATAAATGCGACTTATAGTCCGAAAAATACGGTAATTAATTTGGCTTGTTACAAGCTTGATAAATAGTATATCATTTATTTTTTCATATGTGCTTATATGCCTAAAAGCGCATGATCACTGAGTGTTGAGTGTGTTTGTCCTTTAGTCACGAGTGATTCCTCTGTAGCTCCACTGAGAGATCTGCTAAACCCTGAGACAGATCCATAGAAGCAGAGTCCTTCACACTCACACTGGGCTTGATTGACAGATGGCCAGGTCGAACTACATTTCCCAGCAGGCCGTTGGGCCAGAGCTCAAAGCACTAAAGAGGTTTAAGTTCAGAGGATCAGACGACAGCTGGACACGGAAACACAGCGGAGAGAGCTACAGCAGACATGGCTCTCAAACGAGAAGGTGAGACACGTCCAGCTCCGAGTGTGTGTGTGTGTGTGTGTGTGTGAGACAGAGAGTGATCTCTGTGATGCTCTATGATGTGCTGTTGGCATGTCTGTCATATTCAGGGTTACAGTAACACACATTACACACTGTTACATGTGTGTGTTTTAACACTGTGTGTGTGTGTGTGTGTCAGATACAGAGCGAGCGCTGCAGGCGATGGAAGCCTGTCAATCAGCAGGTGATGAAGGTTTCAGGAGTCGTGCTGAAAGACTCTTGACCATCTTTCAGAGTGACCTGTTTCAGGCTCTGCTGGGTGAGTAACACACACACACACTCTCACACACACATATAAACTCACACACACATATAAACTCACACACACATATAAACTCACTCACTCACACACACTCTCCCACTTATCAGCGGCGAGTGACAGTGTGAACTCTATATTTAGTGTGTAATCTGTCATTGGGAGATTTACATATGTGACATCATCAGATTAGAGAGGTCACTGGAGGCGGAGCTTGGCAGGTCAGCAGCGTGTGATTGGTCGCTGAGGATGAATGGAGCTGTCAGTCAGCATCAGGATTCCCTGCTGGCAGACAAGACGCTTTTAATTCACACACAGACACACACTGATCATAACAACACACTGAGATGTATTTATATGATCTGTTCTTAATCCTCTACAACTACATCTACATTTACATTTAATCTTTTTGCAGACACATTTATCCAAAGCGATTCCTCTTAAAGAGGCAAACAAACAGAGAAAGTGCTTGTAAAACCAAGTTTCAGGCATTGTTCAAATAAGTACAAGCTAGAAAGAGAAGGAATAAATAAAGACATATTTTTTATTTATTTTTTAGGATGAAGTCAAGTAACTTCGAAAGAGATGAGTTTTCAGCTGTTGCTTGAAAGTTGTCAGGGATTCAGTATTCAGGATAGGGATGAGAAGATCACTCCACCAGCCAGGAATGGTGAAGGAGAATGTTCTGGAAAGTGATTTTGAGCCTCTCTGTGATGGTACCACAAGCGTTGCTCACTAGTGGATCTCAAACTTCTGGAGGGGATGTAGATTGGTAATAGTGAGTGGAAGTAGATGGGTGCTGAGTCTGTGGCTGTTCTTTATGCAAGCATCAATTTCTTGAACTTGAAGCGAGCTGCAACCGGGAGCCAGTGCGAGGAGAAAAAGAGAGGTGTAACATGGGCTCTTTTGGGTTCATTGAAGACCAGTCGTGCCGCTGCATTCTGAATCATTTGTATCGTAAAAAGCGCTATACAAATAAACTTTAATTGTAGAGGTTTGATTGTGCTTGATGGAAGTCCAGCCAGAAGAGCATTGCAGTAGTCCAACCTAGAAATGACCAGGGCCTGGACAATGTGCAGTCTGCACCTTCAAAGACCACATTGCAGATGCACATTGAAGGTCAGCTGGTCATCAAAGGTTACACCAAGATTTCTGACCGAAGTTCATGGGGTAATTGTAGAAGAACCTAGCTGGATGGTGAAATCATGCTGTAGAGTTGGAGTGGCAGTGACGACAAGAAGCTCAGTCTTTGCCAGGTTGAGCTGTAGGTGATATTCTTTCATCCTTGCCGAGATGTCCTCCAGGCAGCCTGAGATCCGTGCAGCTACTGTTGGATCATCTGGTTGAAATGAGAGATAGAGCTGTGTGTCTTCAGCATAGCAATGGTAGGAGAAGTCATGTGCCTGTATGATGGGACCCAGTGATGTTGTGTACATGGAGAAGAGGAGGGGTCCCAGAACCGATCCCTGAGGAACCCCATGACAAGTTGAAGTGTTTTGGAAACCTCGCCTCCCCGAGCCACCCTGAAAGACCTATCAGTAAGATATGATTCAAACCAGTGAAGTGGAATCCCTGTGATGCCCAGTGATGAGAGGGCAGGAGGATCTGGTGATTGACCGTGTCAGAAGCAGCAGATAGATCCAGCAGAATAAAGACTGATGATTTGTAATCAGCTTTTACAATCCGCAGTGTTTCCGTGACTGACAGTAGCCCAGTCTCAGATGAATGGCCGCTCCTGAAACCTGACTGGTTAGTGTCCAGTTTGTTGTTCTGTGAGAGAAACAATGATATCAGGTTGAAAACAACTCTTTCAAGGGTTTTCGCTATGAATGGAAGGAGAGAGACGGGTCTGTAGCTATCTGTAAGAGAAGTGTTTAATAACAGTGGGTTACCTGAGTCTGCTTGAATGCAGTGGGGAAGGTGTCTGTGAGGAGAGATGTGTTGATGATGTGTGTGAGTGCTGGTAAAAGTGTAGGAGAGATTGCTTGGAGGAGGTGTGAGGGGATTGGGTCTGGAGGGCATGTTGTAGGATTGAATTTTGGATACTTCTGAACAGAAAGGTGAAAGATTTGCTGCTGTTTCAACATTGATAATAATCAGAAATGTTTCTTGAGCAGTAAATCATCATATTATTCTGGTTTCTGAAGATCATGTGACACTGAAGACTGGAGGAATGATGCTGAAAATACAGCGGAGCATCACAGAAATACATTACACTTTAACACAGATTCACACAGAAAACAGATGATTTACATTAGAATAATATTTCACTGATTTTACTGTATTTTTGAGCAAATAAAATCTTAATTTGTTCCAATCTTTTGGCTGGCAGTGTGTTTTTGATAATTTAATATGTGTGTTTCTTTCACAGATATTCAGGAGTTTTATGAGCTGACAGTGTTTGAGAATCAGACATTCACACCGGGACTGGTGAGTGTGTGTGTGTGTGTGTGTGTGGAGAGAGAGAGAGAGAGAGTGTACGTGTGTGTGTGTGTGTGTGGAGAGAGAGAGAGTGTATGTGTGTGTGTGTGTGTGTGTGTGTGTGTGTGAGAGAGAGAGAGAGAGTGTATGTGTGTGTGTGTTTGTGTGTGAGAGAGAGAGAGAGAGAGTGTATGTGTGTGTGTGTGTGTGTGAGAGAGAGAGAGAGTGTATGTGTGTGTGTGTGTGTGTGTGTGTGTGAGAGAGAGAGAGAGAGAGTGTATGTGTGTGTGTCTGAGAGAGAGAGAGAGAGAGAGAGAGTGTGTGTGTGTGTGTGTGTGTGTGTGTGTGTGTGTGTGTGTGTGTGTGTGAATCACAGCTGAAGTCTAACTGGAGTACAGTATAATTTTAAAGAATGATTCAAGAGCATCTGCGAAACACTTAAGGCCTGTTCACACTAAGAATCATAACTGTGATGATAACTATGACCATAACATTAACTGCTACAATAATAACTTAACTATAATAATAATAGCATTAACTGTAGTGATAGTTATAATGGTTACTACAGTTAATGGGTTAGTACTTTTTATTATGGATGCGCTTTTTATTAAACTTCTATCAGACTGAGTGCCGTTAAACAGCTTGAAAGATCAAAGACAGTTTTTAATATAATTCTGACTGGATTCATCTGAGAGAAGAAAAGACATATACACCTAGGAGGACTTCAGGCGGAGTAATTTATGGGCTCGTTTTCATTATTGGCTGAACTAACCCTTTACGTTAAAGCTGCAGTCCATAACGTTTTTGTTTAAAATGATCCGAAATCATTATTAGAGCAAGTAAATAACCAGGCAGTGTTCAAGCTATCATCTTACTTTAGCTCGATTTTCTCTGTTTTCTAACTCTATAATTGCATCTCATTTATAATCTACAAGGGCTTCAGAAGTCTGAGACAGTAGTGAAACGCTTCTGTTTTTCTTGCCTAATCTAATTGAATATATCTTTTTTCTGTTTTTTTTTTCTGTTTTTTTTTCTCATCTGAGATGATCATGATTTAGAAATCATTTTACTTGCACGCTGCAGTAATGTTCAGAAATCCAGCAGGAGCCAGACAAAGAAAACAGCGAGTGCAAGGCTCCTACAGTCTCTTGAATGGTTGAATTGTTCTTGTGTTTGTCTGTTAAAACGCAAGAAGACGTGAAAGAGAACTCCATTCAAGGCACATTGTCAGAGTTCAGTCCTCAAATAGGAATGCGTTGCTTAAGCGTGACGCCAAAGCATTTTGATAGGAAAGGATGACAAAAAAAAAAAAAAAAACAAGAACGAAAGAAAACGACTGCTCCACATGGCAACAGCCTCTCACAGTCTCCATGGCAACAGCTCTACAGTTGCTAGAGCAACAACAGTTGTCTACCATGGTAATAGTAGTCACCCACCATCACTCTTGTCTCCCCCCCCCCCCCCCACGTCTGTCTCTCCGGCGCGAGCTGTGAGACGGAGAGAGAGCGCGCGCGAGCGAGAGAGCGGAGGCTCGAGCAGCGGAGGGAGGGAGCGGGGAGGGTGTGTGTGTGTGGGGGGGGGGATGCGCTTCCGTCGCCCCTCAGTCCTGACATGGACTGCCTGTGTATAGTGACCACTAAGGTAAGACCGCTGCATCCCCCGCGCGCGCGTGTGTGTGTGTGTGAGTGTGTGTGTGTGCGCGACGTGTCTAAATACCGCAGCGTTCTCACGCGCACGCGTGCGTTCAGAGCAGTCGTCTCAAGCTCTCCTCTCATTTATACAGCTGAGTGTGTGTGAGCGTGTGTGTGTGTGTGTGTGTGTGTGTGAGTGAGTGAGTTCTGCTGCTCTTCAAACTGTTTCTGAAGAACAAGTCGGTGTGTGTGTGTGTGTGTGTGTGTGTGTGTGTGTGTGTGTGTGTATGTGTGTGTGTTCATTAGAAGCAGGTTGATGACGTGCTGTTACGGAGTAGTTAATTGACTTGTGTTGATGCTCCAGTGATCTTCATTTTGAGCATGTAATATGTTTACTAAGGCGGAACTCAAGATTTGATTTTACCAGGAGCTAAAGATTAGGCTGTTAGTGTGGGTCGTTATAGGGTTGGGAATCAAAAATACATTTCAGTTCCAGAATGAGATACTGAAGGTCAGAATTAGATATTTGTTCTAAAATGTACATTTGAATTCCACCTATCAATTCCTGTGTGTGCATCTTTTATGTGGCAAAATTGAGCTGTTAAAAATGTATTTGTCTTTGAATCATTCATTGAAGAGATTCAGAAACACTGATTCATCCAGTTTTGAGTCTTCAGTGAGTCATTGAATCATTCATCATTTCCATCAGAATTGTGAGAGAACTACAAAAGTCTCCGTTTATCCAGAATCAGCTCTATTTTGCACACAAACAGCTCTTAATCGACTCAGTTTTTATGCAGCCGGCTGATTTTATTCAGCAGCAATTAAATGTTTTTCAAAAAGATACACAAAACAAATATGTGTGATATCTAAACATTTGACTTAATGTGTTTAAACACATTGGAATCAAAAATAATCTGAATTGGAATTTCCAAATTCCATAAGCATTTTCTATATATATATGTATATACAGTATATATATATAATATGAGTATGGTTAGGGATTCAGACTCCAGTTTGCACTTGCACAAGCTGTTAGTAAATCTGGCTTTTAGTTCTGTTCGTCTTCCAGGGATGTTTTCCAGTAGCTGGGTTAGGGCTAGCTAGGGTTAGCTGCTCCATCTTCAGGTTTGTCCGTGTGTTTTCTCATGTCTCTGGTTTGATGGCAGCAGCAGATCTCAGTCATAAGCTTCATGTGTTGGCTCTTTATGGGCAACCACCCCATGTACCCTAACAACCGCATAGAAACACCCTAGCAACTGACCCCGGTACCTTAACAACCACATAGCTACACCCTGGCATCCGCCCCGAACAGCTGATCACCCTAGCCACCACATAGCAACATATGCGCAACCACCTCAAGTACCCTAGCAACCACATAGCAACACCCTAGCAACCGCTCAGGGAACCCTAGCAACCACATAGCAACAACTTAGCAACCACTCAGAGTACCCTAGCAACTGCATAGGAACACCCAAGTAACCTACCTGGTTACCTTAGCATCCACATAGCAACTCCATAGCAACCATCCCGGGTACACTAACAACCATATAGCAACACCCTCACAAGATATGAACTTAATTTTCTTTAAGGTTGCTTTGCAGCGATGTGTTTTGTGAACCTTGAACTGAACTGTATGGATTGATATGAGCAGCTCTCACAGATAAAGCTTCATGTAAGAACTTACAAAATCCCTCCAGCCTTACACATTTATTTAAAGGCTCTTAAAGCGACAGTTCACCCAAAACTGCTTCTTCTGTCATCATACTGCCTGAATTTGACTCTCATCTGTGGAATGCAGGAGATATTTTGAGAAATGTCTGTGTTTTTGTTCATGGAGTGAAAGGCATTTTTGGGTGAACTGTACCTTTAAGAGTGTGAGCTTTGAGCTTCGTGTTCATTGGCTGATGAAGCAACCTGTCGTATACAGTCACATGACTTTACAGTAGGGCAATATGGTAAAAAATAAAATCTCGATTTCAATTTTGTATTTTCATAATTTAAAGATTGTAACTTCAGCATGATTGAAGTAACATTCATAACATTTATATTACGCAAATCTTCCCACACAGT
>JANHFF010001373.1:22500-27500 GCA_024542945.1 allo-octoploid hybrid of Carassius auratus x Cyprinus carpio
ACTTGACCAGTGTGTGTGTGTGTGTGTGTGAGAGAGTAATGTGGTGAATAATAAGCTGTTCTGAAGGTGAGTGTTTGAGTCTGAACTCTACCGGAAGTTCAGCACAGTTCTGTTTCCTCCACAGATCGTCATTTCTCTGGTTCTGTTGTAATTCCAGGACAGTTTTTGACCCTCTGGCTTTTATTTTGTAATGTTTTCGTGATTTTCAGCTTTTGACAGACAGGTGTGTTTTCCTCAAATCTCTCAAGCAGTGTAGCATCTCAAAAACACTTACAGCACTCGATCTATTCGATTCTTTTATTTCATTACACCAGCGATTCTCAATCGTTTTGTCAGCTGAATCCAAACACTGTCTTGAAGAACAGTGACTGTGCTGCGTGTGTGTGTGTGTGTGTGTGTGTGTGTGTGTGTGTGCGTGAAGCGGTCGCGCGGCAGCAGGATGAAGCTCCTCGCGCGCGTCTGTAACGTTGGATGTTTCTGTGCGTCTCGCGGTAGATTTCGCGCTCGTGATTCCGGCTGAAGCAGAAGATGAAGTGACTCTGACACACTGCGACTGCTGTCATCATCACCTTCATCATCACCTTCATCATCCTCATCCTCTCTCTGTGATCGAGCGCCGGTCGCGGATTCTCTCTCTCTCTCTCTCTCGCCGCTGGACTCTGATCAATCCTGTTCGGTCCTGTTCAGTTTGATTCGGTGTCGGTGTGAACGCGAGTGTGATGTAATCCCGCGGCTCTGACGTCATGTTCATGTCGGTTTGGTCCGCGAAGAAGATGGGCCGAAGATTCATCAGCAACGTGCGCAAAGCCAAGAGACACAGACAGAGAGTGACGGTGAGACAGCTGTGTGTGTGTGTGTGTGTGTGTGTGTGAGCGAGTGAGTGAGACAGCTGTGTGTGTGTGTGCGTGTGTGCGTGCGTGTGTGTGTGTGTGAGTGTGAGCGAGTGAGTGAGTGAGACTGCTTCGAGTGTGTGTGTGTGTGTGAGTGTGAGTGTGAGTGAGTGAGACTGCTGTGAGTGTGTGTGTGTGTCTGTGTGTGTGTGTGAGCGAGTGAGTGAGTGAGGCAGCTGTATGTTCGTGTGTAAGTGTTTGAGTGTGAGTGTGTGAGCGAGTGAGAATGCTGTGTGTGTGTGTGTGTGTGTGTGTGTGTGTGTGTGTGTGTGTGTGAACAATTTTTGGTTCAATCGGACTGAATTAATTCGGTGATCACGAGCGCTTAATAAAGTGATCGAGATGATGTACGCGTTTATTTATCACAAACTTCAAATTGGAATAGATTTCTTTCCGATAAGCGCAAACTGCACAAATATAGAGTTTCTTACTGTTTGCACATAATAGCCACTCTCCTACACGGTTTCTTTATTTGTTTTTAACAGGAGAATTAATATTTATAATTTGTGGATAAATATAGCCTATAACGCGCTGTGCCGTGCTGCTCATATTAATCATGCAGAAAATAATGTGGATGAGGGTCCAGAACAAGGCTGTCCTGTTCAATCAATCAATCACCTTTATTTATATAGTGCTTTAAACAAAATACATTGCGCCAAAGCACTGAACAACATTCATTTGGAAAACAGTGTCTCAATAATGCAAAATGATAGTTAAAGGCAGTTCATCATTGAATTCATTGATGTCATCTCTGTTCAGTTGAAATAGTGTCTGTTTTAATTTGCAATCAAGTCAATGATATCACTGTAGATGAAGTGACCCCAACTAAGCAAGCCAGAGGCGACAGCGGCAAGGAACCGAAACTCCATCGGTGACAGAATGGAGAAAAAAACCTTGGGAGAAACCAGGCTCAGTTGGGGGTCAGTTCTCCTCTGACCAGACGAAACCAGTAGTTCAATTCCAGACTGCAGCAAAGTCAGATTGTGCAGAAGAATCATCTGTTTCCTGTGGTCTTGTCCTGGTGCTCCTCTGAGACAAGGTCTTTACAGGGGATCTGTATCTGGGGCTCTAGTTGTCCTGGTCTCCGCTGTCTTTCAGGGCAGTAGAGGTCCTTTCTAGGTGCTGATCCACCATCTGGTCTGGATACGTACTGGATCCGGGTGACTGCAGTGACCCTCTGATCTGGACACAGACTGGATCTGGTGGCTACGGTGACCTCGGAACAAGAGAGAAACAGACAAATATTAGCGTAGATGCCATTCTTCTAATGATGTAGAAAGTACGGTGTTATGTGAAGTGTTCCGGTTCCAGTTTACCTAATTAATGCAGCCTAAAAATCCTTTAACGGATTTGGATATTAAAAGCATATTAGTATGTTATGTGTAAGCCAGGTTAAAGAGATGGGTCTTTAATCTAGATTTAAACTGCAAGAGTGTGTCTGCCTCCCGAACAATGTTAGGTAGGTTATTCCAGAGTTTAGGCGCCAAATAGGAAAAGGATCTGCCGCCCGCAGTTGATTTTGATATTCTAGGTATTATCAAATTGCCTGAGTTTTGAGAACGTAGCGGACGTAGAGGAGTATAATGTAAAAGGAGCTCATTCAAATACTGAGGTGCTAAACCATTCAGGGCTTTATAAGTAATAAGCAATATTTTAAAATCTATACGATGTTTGATAGGGAGCCAGTGCAGTGTGGACAGGACCGGGCTAATATGGTCATACTTCCTGGTTCTAGTAAGAACTCTTGCTGCTGCATTTTGGACTAGCTGTAGTTTGTTTACTAAGCGTGCAGAACAACCACCCAATAAAGCATTACAGTAGTCTAACCTTGAAGTCATAAATGCATGGATTAACATTTCTGCATTTGACATTGAGAGCATAGGCCGTAATTTAGATATATTTTTGAGATGGAAAAATGCAGTTTTACAAATGCTAGAAACGTGGCTTTCTAAGGAAAGATTGCGATCAAGTAGCACACCTAGGTTCCTAACTGATGACGAAGAATTGACAGAGCAACCATCAAGTCTTAGACAGTGTTCTAGGTTATTACAAGTAGAGTTTTTAGGCCCTATGATTAACACCTCTGTTTTTTCTGAATTTAGCAGTAAGAAATTACTCGTCATCCAATTTTTTATATCGACTATGCATTCCATTAGTTTTTCAAATTGGTGTGTTTCACCGGGCTGCGAGGAAATATAGAGCTGCGTATCATCAGCATAACAGTGAAAGCTAACACCATGTTTCCTGATGATATCTCCCAAGGGTAACATATAAAGCGTGAAGAGTAGCGGCCCTAGTACTGAGCCTTGAGGTACTCCATACTGCACTTGTGATCGATATGATACCTCTTCATTCACTGCTACGAACTGATGGCGGTCATATAAATACGATTTAAACCATGCTAATGCACTTCCACTGATGCCAACAAAGTGTTCAAGTCTATGCAAAAGAATGTTGTGGTCAATTGTGTCAAACGCAGCACTAAGATCCAATAAAACTAATAGAGAGATACACCCACGATCAGATGATAAGAGCAGATCATTTGTAACTCTAAGGAGAGCAGTTTCAGTACTATGATACGGTCTAAATCCTGACTGGAAATCCTCACATATACCATTTTTCTCTAAGAAGGAATATAATTGTGAGGATACCACCTTTTCTAGTATCTTGGACAGAAAAGGGAGATTCGAGATTGGTCTATAATTAACTAGTTCTCTGGGGTCAAGTTGTGGCTTTTTTATGAGAGGCTTAATAACAGCCAGTTTGAAGGTTTTGGGGACATGTCCTAATAACAATGAGGAATTAATAATAGTCAGAAGAGGATCTATGACTTCTGGAAGCACCTCTTTTAGGAGCTTAGATGGTATAGGGTCTAACATACATGTTGTAAGTTTAGATGATTTAACAAGTTTATACAATTCTTCCTCTCCTATAGTAGAGAATGAGTGGAACTGTTCCTCAGGGGGTCTATAGTGCACTGTCTGATGTGATACTGTAGCTGACGGCTGAATGGTTGCAATTTTATCTCTAATAGTATCGATTTTAGAAGTAAAGTAGTTCATAAAGTCATTCACTTCACAGTTACTGAGGGAAAGGAGAGTTTTCTAATGACAGGACACGCGTTTATACAACACTTTATCTAAAAGGAAGAGCCGCTTGTCCCGCACGTCATTACGCTAGTTCTGCGTCATTGCACATGCGCAGTCCTTACGTGCGCGCTCAGTCGTATTAGAAGAGGAATAAACCACCGAGCTCAGTCAGATCGATAAAGGTGTTTATGAAGGATTTTCAGTCCGATTCACCCGTCAATCCGATTACTAACGGATTATTTGGTTGCATGACTATCTGTGAAAAAAAGTGCATAATGTTTAAAATAATGTTCATAAACCAATTATAATTAATTAAGCTGCCTAAACCAGTGGTTCCCAACCTTTTTCAGATCGCGGCCCACACAACCAAACACATATGTTTGCGCGGCCCACTTCAAAAAAATTAACTCACCCCGCTATTGTTGGGTTAATAACTTAGTACTCAGAAGCTAGATTTTAAACTATATTTATTGAATAAACATGGACAAAAAAAAAAAAAAAAAATACCGCGATTTTTTTGATCAATTTTGCAATTGTGACACACACCGATATGCTTTTACAGTCATAAATGCATTCAGGATTAATTTGAAACATATTTCCAAAAGAAAACCAATCAGAGCTTTATCAAAAAGTTGTAACATCTCTAGAACAGACATAAATCAAAATTATCATTATAGTGAAGATGTAACAAAATGTATAGACTTGTGGCAAAAAAAAAAAAAAAATCCTGTATACAGGGACTTTTTTATCTTTTTTGCCATGCATTGTTCATAGAGCTCATTAATTGTAGCGGTGCCTCAGGTGTTTGCAGTGTGTATACAGTATGTGTATGCGGTCAGCAGTGAGAGCGCATGAATATGACGCGAAAGCACATTAAAATAATGCACGAGTGCGAATCTCTCTGTTCGCAGCAGATTTCCTTTGCTCTGTCACAAAACCAGTCATGCTTGCTCAGATACACGCTGCTTTGCGAGGAGAGAGTGTGCACACTTAAAACGTGTCTCCTCTCACTTAAACTGCA
>JANHFF010001373.1:32500-62391 GCA_024542945.1 allo-octoploid hybrid of Carassius auratus x Cyprinus carpio
ATAACACTTCCTCCAGTGAAAAAGTGTTCTGGTCTGAATCAGGAGAGAAATCTGCACAGATCAAGCAGCGTTTAAACAGATCCAGGGAGAAAGTGTTTTTATGAGGTGGGGGGGGGTCTTGAACTGTTGTTTCAGTAAGTTTCTTTTAAGATTTTCTTTACTCTTTACTTGATACCTTACTTAGTCATATTTGATGTATTTGAAGTCTGAGATGTGTGAACAATGAAGAGAGAGAGAGCAACAAGATCTTAAAAATATTTGTGTTTGTGTGAAAAGTTCAAGTGTTGGATTTATAAGATAATAAATACTACATAAATGAAATACCTTAAAGTAACTACAAATGATGATGAAAAGCAGATATCTTTAAAAGAAATGCTGCGTGGATCATGTCCCCTGTATCTCTGGATGCTCTTATTCACCGAAGGAAGTGTTGTTATGGATTATGCACTCGGATTTTAGACAGGAAAAAACAATGATGAATTTGTAGCTTTTTTTTTACTGAGGACCAAAAATCCTGTGTAAAACACAACATGTGTCTGATGATCATCATGAATGCTCAGTCAAGTCAAGTCAAGTCACCTTTATTTATATAGCGCTTTAAACAAAGTACATTGCGTCAAAACACTGAACAACATTCATTAGGAAAACAGTGTTTCAATAATGCAAAATGATAGTTAAAGGCAGTTCATCATTGAATTCAGTTATGTCATCTCTGTTCAGTTTAAATGGTGTCTGTGCATTTATTTGCAATCAAGTCAATGATATCGCTGTAGATGAAGTGACCCCAACTAAGCAAGCCAGAGGCGACAACGGCAAGGAACCGAAACTCCATCGGTGACAGAATGGAGAAAAAAACCTTGGGAGAAACCAGGCTCAGTTGGGGGTCAGTTCTCCTCTGACCAGACGAAACCAGTAGTTCAATTCCAGACTGCAGCAAAGTCAGATTGTGCAGAAGAATCATCTGTTTCCTGTGGTCTTGTCCTGGTGCTCCTCTGAGACAAGGTCTTTACAGGGGATCTGTATCTGGGGCTCTAGTTGTCCTGGTCTCCGCTGTCTTTCAGGGATGTAGAGGTCCTTTCTAGGTGCTGATCCACCATCTGGTCTGGATACGTACTGGATCCGGGCGACTGCAGTGACCCTCTGATCTGGACACAGACTGGATCTGGTGGCTACGGTGACCTCGGAACAAGAGAGAAACAGACAAATATTAGCGTAGATGCCATTCTTCTAATGATGTAGCAAGTACATCGGGTGTTATGGGAAGTGTTCCCGGTTCCGGTTTACATCAAGCATCGTGTTAGTTCAGTCAGGCCACGTTAGTCACTCTTGCATCAGCTGACAGTCAGCTGTTCCTGACATGTACCAATCCAGTCTTGACACCTATCACCTGCGGTCTATTTAAATTCCCATTCTTCAGTGTCTCTTCCATCGCATCGCTGCTTGCAATTAAATGATCGCATCATTGCTTGCAAAATCAAACTGTTGCAGTTTGTTTCAGAACATCTGAAATCCGCATCTAGGATAAGTGAATGCTTTTTAATCCATATCGCTGTGTATGTTGCCTGGTGGTTAACATGGTTTTGCATCGGTTGCAGGAATGAATATTAAGCATATTTGCAGCAGCATTTATACATCTGTGTTCATACATCTGGAGCAATATGCAGCTAGAGCATGCAATTGCTCTAAGGACACGCAGGGTTAAAAAAATGCATGGATTAACATTTCTGCATTTGACATTGAGAGCATACGCTGTAATTTAGATATATTTTTGAGATGGAAAAATTCAGTTTTACAAATGCTAGAAACGTGGCTTTCTAAGGAAAGATTGCGATCAAGTAGCACACCTAGGTTCCTAACTGATGACGAAGAACTGACAGAGCAACCATCAAGTCTTAGACAGTGTTCTAGGTTATTACAAGTAGAGTTTTTAGGCCCTATGATTAACACCTCTGTTTTTTCTGAATTCAGTAAGAAATTACTCGTCATCCAGTTTTTTATATCGACTATGCATTCCATTAGTTTTTCAAATTGGTGTGTTTCACCAGGCTGCGAGGAAATATAGAGCTGCGTATCATCAGCATAACAGTGAAAGCTAACACCATGTTTCCTGATGATATCTCCCAAGGGTAACATATAAAGCGTGAAGAGTAGCGGCCCTAGAACTGAGCCTTGAGGTACTCCTTACTGCACTTGTGATCGATATGATACATCTTCATTCACTGCTACGAACTGATGGCGGTCATATAAGTATGATTTAAACCATGCTAATGAACTTCCACTGATGCCAACAAAGTGTTCAAGTCTATGCAAAAGAATGTTGTGGTCAATTGTGTCAAACGCAGCACTAAGATCCAATAAAACTATAGATATGAGAGATATAGAGAAATATGACACTGACACTGATCTGCAGTGTGTGTGTGTGTGTGTGTGTCTGTGTGTGTGTGTGTGTTTAGGTGAATAATATGTATCTAGAGGACGTGATGCATGAAGACGCTGTAGCGGTGCTTAAAAACACAGGAGACGTGGTTTATCTGAGAGTAGCCAAAACTCTTCATCATCATCAAGACGCCTACAATCCTCCTGACATCACCAGCTGTGAGCGAACACACACACACACACACAAACACACAGAGACACACACAACTGATCTCTGACGTCTGTGTGTTTCTGCAGCATATTCTCCTCATATGGACATGTCTGACTACCCACAAGCCCTCAGTCCCTCGTCTCCACGCCGTTACTCCCCCATCCCTAAAGGACTGCTGCTGGGGGACGAGGACATTCCCAGGTCAACACACACACACACACACACCTTCTTCTGCTCTTACAGTGTCTGGAATGACAAGGCCAGCACAAACATTTCAAAAGATATGTGTAAATCAGATGCTTCTTCACCATACCATACAATAACCGTTCTCATACCCAACGATTCCAATACAATTAGAATCAGGGAGACATCACTTGATTTATCAATATTATGATATTGTATTTAAATAATATACATTTTAAACAACCATCTACATTTTTATTAACTAAACTGGGACGTTCACAACAAAAAGTACACTACACAGCTCTACACTTTTGTAAATAATAAAGAAAATGTTATAATTGCCAGCAGAGAGCGCGAACAGCCTGAAGATTATTTCACACTTTACTGTGCGATCTAATCCTTGTTAAATATTGACTAAACATCATTTAATTTAAATGTGTACTTAATCTTTAATATTTGGCCATTTCTTTACAACAGAAGTGCTACAGCTGCAGTCATTTCCAGAATATGTGGACATCAAAACGTTTACACGTTTATTGTCATATTCTCCAGTGTTTGTGAAGGTTTATAAATGATTTACCTTACAAACCTGATGAAATGGTGCACGTTGTGTTCCCAGATGAATGTTATAATAAACCCAAACACACAACAACATGCAAAGATACGTTTGAGACGCTCCACACATGTAAATGATAAGAGTTTGTGCAGAGCAGCGTTTACTGTGAACACATGTCAATAATTAAAGCACATATTAAACCTGCATGGCATGAATGTAATCAAATCGTAACCTTTGTGAATTCACAACAGCAATATGCTTTATTATGGTATTTATATGTGTGTGTGCAGGGAGCCGCGGCGTGTGGTGATCCTCAGAGGCTCCACGGGGCTCGGCTTCAATATCGTGGGAGGAGAGGATGGTGAGGGGATCTTCATCTCCTTCATTCTGACAGGAGGAGCTGCAGATCTGAGCGGAGAGCTGAGGAAAGGAGATCAGATCCTGAGTGTACGTCTCACACACACACACACTCACACACACACACACACACACTCACACACACACACACACACACACTCACACACACTCACACACACACACTCACACACACTCACACACACTCACACACACACTCACAGACCACTCACACACACACTCACAGACACACTCACACACACACACACACTCACACTCACACACACTCACACTCACACACACTCACCACACACTCACACTCACACACACTCACACACACTCACACACACTCACAGACACACACACACTCACACCCCCCACACACACACACTCACACACCCTCACACCACCCACACCCTCCCACCCACTCACACTCACACACCTCCCACCCACACACTCACCCTCCTCCCACCCCACCACACCCCCCCCCCTCACACCCACCCACCCCACACACACCCCACACCACACTCACCCTCCCCCCCCCTCCAGCCACCCACATCCCCCCCCCCGGCCCCACCCTCACAGCATCCACCCCTCTCACACTCACCCACCCTCGCACCACCTTCCCCCCCCCCTGCCCGCTCCCCCCTTCCCCCACCCCACACCCTCACTCACACACACACACACACCTCCTCCCCACACACACACACACACACACTCAGCTGCTGTAATGTGCTGCTGCAGGTGAATGGTGTGGATCTGCGTCGAGCGACTCATGAGCAGGCCGCAGCGGCGCTGAAGAACGCAGGACAGACGGTCACCATCATCGCCCAGTACAGACCAGAGGGTGAGACCAGGAGACACCAGCTCAATAACCCTGACCTGACACACCGGATCAGAGCTTCACACGTGTGTGTGTGTGTGTGTGTGTGTGTTCAGAGTACAGCAGGTTTGAGGCGAAGATCCATGACCTGCGAGAGCAGCTGATGAACAGCAGTTTAGTTTCTGCAGCAGAATCATTACGGAGCAGCAAGAGAAGCTTCTTCATCAGGTACTACACACACACACACACACACACACACGGAGTCCAGAACAAACCACACACCTGCCAACGACTGATGATTTCAAAATATTTACTGCCAAACTATAGAATACTCTTTTGTATTATTTCATGGTAACACTTTAGAATAGGTTACACTTTTTAACTATTAACTACGACAGTTCTCTAAATAAATTCTTAATTTTCTGCTTATTAATATTTAGTATGGTAGTTGTTAGGTTTAGGTATTGGGTAAGATTAGGGTTAGGGTTATGTATGTAGAGTAAGGTCAAGTAGAATAAAGCATTAATATGTTCTTAATTAGCTCTAATACATGGCTAATATTTTAGCAATATGATGCTGATAAACAACTAATAGGTTTTATCTATTCTAAAGTATTACCCAAAAGATTAGCAGTTATTTTAGATCATAAAAATCAAACATCAATAATTATATTACTGCATTAATAAAACTGTTGCATTGTTAATTGTTATATTACATTTAATAGGGGTGCACGATATATACCGGCCGATGATTAGTGTGCATCTCGTCACGGTCATTATCAGCTTCTCAGTTAACAGCGGCTCTGTGTGAAATCACACACCTGATGGATTTACCTGATTACAGATGTAATGTTAGACCATCATGTGTTTCTGGCAGATCTCAGGCTGTTAGCACAGAAACAGTTTCTACCACACGCTTCACCTGCTGCAGAATGAATGAGCATGTACAGCAAGAGTTCAGAGTTCACAACAACGTGGAAATCCACCCATGAGTCACACAGCGCTTTAAATGTGAAGCAAAAATGAAAAGTGAAAAATGAATCAAGCTTTAAATGATTCGGTTCACACACTTATTAACAGTGACTCGCTGTCACCTACTGGTGGGTTTAATTTCACATTTAAAGTGTCTTTAAATCATTTCAAATAGCAGTTTTTGATGCTTTATGTTTAATAGATCAATCCATTATTAAAAGGTGTAACTGCAGGTTCAATATATTCCTGTCCTTCATTAAACAGTGTGTAAACACATCTACACATCACTTCAGACGCAGCTTCTGTGTTTCCTCTGCAAACATTACTTTCATTCATACTGAAGACTTACTATTATAATTCATGATTAAATGTACGAACTTGACTCTAAAGATAATAGACACTTTTACCAAAATGGCTTTTTAAAGGTAAAAATGCCCATAAAATGTAGAAATGAACTGAAATGTATTGGTAAAGATGAATTTGTAACGGTGTGAACTGATCATCACAGAATATGAAGAATATCAAAGACTTCAGGAGATACCAGCACAATAACACACTCAGAGAAATAGCATTATCGTGTGTGTGTGTGTATGTGTGTGCGCGCAGGGCTCTGTTTGACTACGATAAGACGGCGGACGGTGGCTTCCTGTCGCAGGCGCTGAGCTTCAGGTTTGGAGACGTTCTGCAGGTGTTTGACTGCAGCGATGAGGAGTGGTGGCAGGCCGGAAAACTGACCCCACACGGAGAGATGGAGGAGACCGGATACATTCCCAGCAAGAGGAGGTGTGTGTGTGTGTGTGTGTGTGAGAGAGAGAGAGAGAGAGAGAGAGAGAGAGAGTGTGTGTGTGAGGGAGAGAGAGAGAGAGAGTGTGTGTGTGTGTGTGTGTGTGTGTGTGTGTGAGAGAGAGAGAGAGAGAGAGAGAGAGAGAGTGTGTGTGTGTGTGTGTGTGTGAGAGAGAGAGAGAGAGAGAGAGAGAGAGTGTGTGTGTGTGTGTGTGTGTGTTTGTGTAGCTGTGTGTGTGTGCTTCATTCTTGACTGATGACTGACTGAAAATGAAACTGAGTGTCACCCACAGCAGCTGATCAGGTGTGTGTGTGTGTGTGTGTGTGTGTGTGTGTGTGTGTGTAGGGTGGAGAGGAAGGAATGTTCCCGTCTGAAGACGCGTGGCAGAGACGCCGTCGGTGGTGAGTGAGTGTGTGTGAGTCTGGTGTGTTGCTCACGGCGGGTCACATGACACTGACTGTGTGTGTGTGTGTGTGTGTGTGTGTTTCAGGACGCAGTGAATACATCGTCAGCTATGAGACGGTGATTCAGGCTGAAGGTGAGTCTCCCATCACTGGAGGACACTGATGTCAGAGTGTGTTCTGCTGACTGACTGTGATGTCACTTCCTGTCCCACAGTGCACTACGCGCGTCCCGTCATCATCCTCGGGCCGAGCAAGGACCGCGTCAATGACGATCTGCTCTCCGAGTTCCCCGACAAGTTCGGCTCCTGCGTCCCACGTAAGAACTTAATTCGCAAAATACTTTAAGTTTTGTATTTAGTTTTTTTATTTTAATCTTAGTTAAATTGTTTTAATTTTTTACATTATCAGATTTTTTATATACATTTTTATTTGTAGTCATTTTACTATTTCCAGTTAAACTTAATCAAAAGGAGAAAATTTCCTCCGCAACCGGCTAAATGAAATAGGTAAAAGTCTCAAGATTCACTCTTCCTCAAATAAAAGATGAAAAAGGTCTTAAATCAGAGCAGAGAGTCTTAAATTAATCTCGTCTTGTTTTCTAGTACAAATATCTAAACATCCTTAAATCAAGATAATTTTATTTGAAATGCAGAATGAAGAAGAGAAATTGAACTAAATGAAGTTTATGATTAAAACAAGATCAAATATCTGCCAATGAGGAATAAAAACATATATTTTCCCTTGCGTTAAGATGATATTTCCATGACTTTAAAGCTCTAAAATTGATCTAATTTAATATTATTTTTAAAGGGATGACCAAAATATACTTTGAGGTAAACAAAGGCTTCTGTAAAATAATAATAATAATAATAATAAGACTCAAATGAGCAGCATAAGCAGCAGAGGAGCACTTCTCAGTTAGTGACTGAATCACACATGTACTAGTCTAAACTACTAATAATGGTATATTTAATAAGAGTAGAATAGCCAATATTCATTCCCTATATAAATATTTTGAATGCTTCCCAACTCAAGCTCAGTGCTTTAATGTTAAATGTGTTTTACCAAGAAATAAAGTGTAATATTATTAGTAACTGCACTCATTAAAGCAGATCAAGAGTAATGTTGTGATTTAAATGACCGTTATTTTGAACCCCCCACACATGAACTCTATGAGTGTCAGTCGAGTGTTTGTTCTCTGAAGAGACTCCTGTGTTTGACAGACACCACGCGGCCCAAGCGCGAGTACGAGGTGGACGGCCGAGACTATCACTTCGTGTCTTCACGTGAACAGATGGAGAAGGACATTCAGAGCCACCGCTTCATCGAGGCCGGACAGTACAACAGCCACCTGTACGGCACCAGCGTCCAGAGCGTCAGACAGGTGGCCGAGCAGGTGAGAGACGGACGGAGAGATGGAGAGAGGGGCGGACGGATGGAGAGACGCTCATGTGTGTGTGTGTGTGTGTGTGTGTGTGTGTTTCAGCACGGGAAACACTGTATCCTGGATGTTTCAGCAAATGCAGTGAGGAGGTTACAGGCCGCCCAACTTCACCCCATCGCCATCTTTATACGACCCTCATCCCTGCAGAACATACTGTGAGTTTGTGTGTGTGTGTGTGTGTGTGTAAGAGTGTGTGTGTGTGTGTGTGTGTGTGTGTGTGTATGTGTGTGTGTGTGTGTGTGTGTGTGTGTGTGTGTGTGTGTGTGTGTGTGTGTATGTGTGTGTGTGTGTGTGTGTGTGTGTAAGAGTGTGTGTGTGTATGTGTGTGTGTGTGTGTAAGAGTGTGCTTGTGTAAGAGTGTGTGTGTGTAAGAGTTTTTCCACAAAGATAACCAGGTGATAAACCTGAAACAATAAGAAATGCAATGTTTCACTTTTCATGTGGATACTACAAACAGCCCGTTATTTACCTCAATAGCCCAATAACAATAAACAACAATAAATAAAATTAATCAAAATACAGATATATAATAATAATTTCATAATTATCATTTAATAATTTTCATGTACACACTTCAAACATTATGCAACATACTCAAATCCTACAAAGAACCTATGCAAGCTGCATGCAGTCTTATCTAAAAGCAGGAAACTACAGCTCCCTGAATGCTCTTATTAGGGAGCAACAATGAATGAGGAGAAAGCGTTTTCGGCGGTTACAGTACTCTTAATTTTCATATTCTCCATAACAAAGACCATCTCTAAAACTCTCGCAAAACGCCACAACGCTGATCAACATCACGGTCCTGGCCAGGGATCGTTGTGACTGAAAGGAACGCTTCCCAAAAGGACGCCCAACAGGAAGCTTTTATGGATAGGCGCACCGGTGCACCCAATCCACCTGATTACCACACAGCTCTGCAGCGCACCTGTAGGGGAAGCACAAACACACACCAGACACGGCAGAGGAGATAATACGAAGTACAGCCGTGACACCAGGAAGTACGTTAAATACCGATCCGTGATTCATACTTTAACTCTATTGTAGCTCTGGTTTAAGGTAACCATTTGATTAAACATATAGATAAGAAATAATAGAACTTCACAAATGACAGAACTCCCCAGAAAACACAACACCTCCCACTTGAGTTCCTGATCTTATGATCCAGGCAACTTTCCAAAATCACTCAAAGGACCCCCCCTTAGTGACCATTTTTTTTTTGTTTTTTTCACAATGTCCATGTGTAAGTGTATAATTAAGGTATGACATATGGAGGAGCAGCTTAGTCCAATGTCCAAGGCAATCACATCCCGTGGGCAGGTGTTTGATGTACTGTCCGGATATATGAGGTATGGGATGTGCATGCTCTTTCTTTTTCATCTATGTGCAATATGATAGGCATGGTGGCAGCGCTAGGCTTACACCAACCAGCCAACAGGGGTAAGGGAGGTGACAGAGAGATGTTTGGGAAGAGGCGGATGTCATGGTAGATGAGTTTCATGAAATTGACGGCTCAAAGCATTTGGGTCAGCAATCCAGACGAGGTCGCAGATTTTGACGTTCCTTTCTGTCCGGTGCCACTTATGTCGAATTAATAGATTTGGGCCAGATAGTTCCCTCTTCTTTTCTCAGAACCAGTCCACACCGATTTGAATAGCCCTTAGACGACGCCAGGGATGGGACTCTAGGTCAAGCCCACTAGTATCTCCTCCAAGTGATGCTCGACCCAGTATGAGGGAGTTGGGTGTTAAAGTACTCCACCGAATCCTCCTGTTCTTGAGCTCTGGCATCGATTGGGCTTTCGTTTGTCAGGTTGGCTGCCTGATAAAACAGAGTTTGTAGCTCCCCCCATGTGAGAGACTCTGTAGCTCCTCTGATGCTCATGAGCGCTCTCTTCAAACGTTTCACAGCAGCTTCAGCAGCTCCATTCCTGTGGGGTGCATCTGCGGGGTGAAAATTCCACTTCCACTTAGTCTCATTCTTAGTGGGTGCATCTTCTATGGACACACCCTGCAGGCAAGCCAGATGTCAAAGCCGGCTTAGCACCATAGAATATGGTGCCTCTGTCGGACCATAATTTCCTTGAATGCCCCCTCAGAACAACAAAGTGGGAGTGTGCTTGGAGGAAGCTTTCTGTCAAGTGGTCATCGGTGAGGTCCACATGGATGGCTCTCGAGGCCATAAAACAGAAAATAATACCCCAGACCTTCCTTCCTTCTTGTTCTCCTTTTAACAGCGTCTTTCACCTCGAAGGGGCCAAAAAGGTAGAGGGTTGTATACTTGAATGGGCTTGCTCTTGCCTTGTCTGTAGAAGGGTAGAGGCAACACCTTCATGGTTTTCTTCATGTGCCTCCCTGGCCAGTAGGGTTGTGAGCCACGATTGGCATGGGATTAGCGGTACAGCCACTCTATCCTCATTCCAGCACTGAATTCTCCCTCCACAGAGCTAGAGTCCTGTCTTTTCCTCCTTCTGAACAACCAGGTGATCCAGGGTTGTATACCGGAACTCGACACCCTCTTGAGCTGCGAGAGTTAGATCTTTGAAATCTGTTGCTCTTTCTCCCACAGACAGGGAAGGTCTTGCCTCCCATTTTGGCCCGGACTGAGGCCTGGCTGTTTCCCAGCCAGATTTCTACTGCTCGTCTCATCCAGGCGATGGTCCCGCATAACCGTGCCAGTGAACTGAACCTTCGGGGGTCCACAAGGCGCACAAGCACAACACTGGTTGAGCCTGACCATTTCCTGGGCTGGGCTCCTGCTGTAACCAATGCTGAGAACCCCTTCCTCCGAAGTCCCCCGATCTCTTCAGCAACAAAGGGGTTGATCTCTCTGGCAGTTTTCAAAGGTCAATCTGATTCAGGCAACTTCAAAAATTCTGGACCTTCCTGCCAGACTGACCCTTCAGCAAGCTCCTCAGGGGATGCCCCCCTTGTGATTAGATTGGCGACATTCTGTCTTCCTTCGACCCATCTCCAGCTATCTACTGATTCGGCCTTTTGGATTTCTCCAATCCAGTTTGCAGATATTGCACTATTTTCTCCCTCACATGAGCCGCTTCTTTACCTGCTTTTTCTTCCTCTCTTTTTACTTCTTCTAGAGCGTCAACATATTTCAGTCCAGCATCCTGCACCTGTCCAAAGTCCACACCAAGTGCTCTGATCTCGTCAATAAGAACCATTTTTTCTAGGAGGTCTATAGTGAGGTACATCTTTTTGGCTCTCTTGCTGAAAGAGCACTGTGCTGTTGAGCGCTTTCCTTTTAGGGCCATTAATTCTGCCAAATCCATCTTCCTTTCCCAGCACTAACCAATGCACTGTAACACAGAGGGTCTATTCACCCTATTCCTTTCCTGGTCAATGCTGATAGGGTGGTGGCAGACTTGGCTGAACGTGCTTAAACCTTTGGTTTATTACTGTTTCGTTTTCTCCCCACAGAAAGGGTAACCCAGTGTACAAAGGATATTACTAGGTTTTCCACATTTGTTTGTTTATTTTTTCACAAAGATAACCAGGTGATAAACCTGAAACAATTGTTGGAGCGTAGCATTATCTTTATCAGTTAACTAAACTGCTTAGATCAACCAAAAAGTGACAGTGAAAGTGAAGTGACATTCAGCCAAGTGTGGTGACCCATACTCAGAATTCGTGCTCTGCATTTAACCCATCCGAAGTGCACACACACAGCAGTGAACACACACCCGGCGTGTGAAATTAAGAGAGCTTACCAAGTGACTTACAACTGAAAACACAACAGTGTGTCTGTTGTGAGTCTGAGAGTGTGTGTGTGTGTGTGTTTGTTTGTGCATGAGCCTGAAAGTGTGTGTGTGAGAGTCTGAGAGTGTGAGAATGAGTCTGAGAGTGTGTGTGTGTGTTTGTTTGTGTGTTAGTCTGAGTGTGTGTGTGTGTGTGTGTGTGTGTGTGTGTGTGTGTGAAAGAGAGTGAGTCTGAGTGTGTTTGTTTGTGTGAGTCTGAGTGTGTGTGTGTGTGTGTGTGTGTGTGTGTGTGTGTGTGTGTGTGTGTGTGTGAAAGAGAGTGAGTCTGAGTGTGTGTTCCAGAGTGAGTCTGGGCGTGTGTGTGTGTCTGTGTGTGTGTGTGTGAAAGAGAGTGAGTCTGAGTGTGTTTGTTTGTGTGTGTGTGTGTGTGTGTGTGAAAGAGAGTGAGTCTGAGTGTGTTTGTTTGTGTGTGTGTGTGTGTGTGTGTGTGAAAGAGAGTGAGTCTGAGTGTGTTTGTTTGTGTGTGTCTGATTGTGTGTGAGAGTCAGTCTGAGAGTGTGTTTGTTTGTGTGTGAGTCTGAGTGTGTGTGTGTGTGTGAAAGAGAGTGAGTCTGAGTGTGTGTTCCAGAGTGAGTCTGGGCGTGTGTGTGTGTGTGTGTCTGTGTGTGTGTGTGAAAGAGAGTGAGTCTGAGTGTGTTTGTTTGTGTGTGAGTCTGAGTGTGTGTCCCAGAGTGTGTGTGTGTGTAACTCTGTCACGGTCAGCCTACAGGGTGTAATGTTTGTACTGTCTGTGTGTGATTTCAGAGACATTAACAAGCGAGTGACGGAGGAACAGGCCCGAAGAGCTTTAGACCGAGCTGTTAAACTGGAGCAGGACTTCATCGAGTGTTTCTCAGGTGAACATCATCACAGCTGCACATGAAACCAGCTCCGATGTGATGTCAGCCTCACAGCAGGCCTATTTGAGTGCTATAGTTTCTATTGAAATATTCTCAATAAATAACATTGTAGTTTTAGTTAGAAGTTTAGTAATTTTCTTGTGGTTTTTGTCATTTTGATTCATTCTTCTTTCAAGAAGTCTGCAACGTTTTTTACATTTTGATTTAGGTATTTTCACATGTTGCTTTTTCACTGTAATTTTTTGTTGGTCATTGTGTTGTGCGGTTTTTGTCATTTTTATTAGATTTCAGTTTTCAGTACATATGTTTTATAAATCTTAAGTTTATTTAAGTTATTTTTTTCTGTTCTGTTTTATATATATATATATATATATATATATATATATATATACACACTTTTTTTTTTTTTTTTTTTTAAACTTTCATATTAGTTTTTCATATTAGATCTTGTCATTTTTTGTATGGTTTTGTAATGTTTATTTGTTTTAAATTTCTAGTCTTTTATTCATTAGTGTTTCAGTTTTAGTTATTTTAGTTCTTTAGCTTAAATTAGATAGACATTTAAAAATTACCTTGGAAATTCAATTTAAAAAATTACAAAAGTAAATATAATTTAAGTAAATAAAAGAAGTTTTGCATATTTGATTTCAACTAAGTTTTTTTTTTTATTTAAAGTAAAAATAATGTTTGTCAAAGGTTTTAGTCTTAGTTAATGATAACGTTGCATCAGATTGTGTTATCACGCAAGATCCAGACAAGTTTTTAAAGGGTTTGTAATGTGTGTGTGTGTGTGTGTGTGTGTGTGTGTGTGCAGCGATCGTGGAGGGCGACAGCTTCGAGGAGATCTATCACCATGTGAAGTCTGTGATTGAGGAACAGTCTGGGCCGTATATCTGGATCCCAGCACGAGAGAGACTGTAAACACACACACACACACACACACACACACACTGCAGCAGGGGCTCATGGGAGTCTGTGTGAAGGTCAGTTCATTGCGCTGAAGCTCGTGTCTCCGGATGATCTTCAGATTTACACCAACAGCTCATCACATCCTCCGTGCTCGGGACGCTTACCTCATCTCCATGGCAACGGTTCATCGTGGGGTCAGACAAGGTCAGAAACCATGACCAAGTGAAAACACCACAGCGCTGTTTGTGTGAGCTAGCCTTAATGTGTGTGTGTGTGTGTGTGTCTCTGTGTGTGTGTGTGTGTGTGTGTGTGTGAGTGAGGGTCTGCGTGTGTGTGTGTGTGTGTGTGTGTGTGTGTCTGTGTCTCTGTGTGTGTGTGTGTGTGTGTGTGTGAGTGAGGGTCTGCGTGTGTGTGTGTGTGTGTGTGTGTGTGTGTGTGCGTGAGGGTCTGTGTGTGTGTGTGTGTGTGTGTGTGTGTCTGTGTCTCTGTGTGTGTGTGTGTGTGTGTGTGTGAGTGAGGGTCTGCGTGTGTGTGTGTGTGTGTGTGTGTGAGTGAGGGTCTGTTTGTGTGTGTTTGTGTGTGTGTGTGTGTGTGTGTGTGAGTGAGGGTCTGCGTGTGTGTCCCTGTGTGTGTGTGTGTGTGTGTGTGTGAGTGAGGGTCTGCGTGTGTGTGTTTGTGTGTGTGTGTGTGTGTGTGTGTGTGAGTGAGGGTCTGCGTGTGTGTGTGTGTGTGTGTGTGTGTGTGAGTGAGGGTCTGCGTGTGTGTGTGTGTGTGTGTGTGTGTGTGAGTGAGGGTCTGCGTGTGTGTGTGTGTGTGTGAAGGTCTGTGTGTGTGTGTGTGTGCATGAGGGTCTGTGTGTGTGTGTGTGTGTGTGTGTCTGTGTCTCTGTGTGTGTGTGTGTGTGTGTGTGTGTGTGTCTGTGTCTCTGTGTGTGTGTGTGTGTGTGTGAGGGTCTGTGTGTGTGTGTGTGTCTGTGTCTCTGTGTGTGTGTGTGTGTGTGTCTGTGTCTCTGTGTGTGTGTGTGTGTGTGTGTGTGTGTGTGTCTGTGTCTCTGTGTGTGTGTGTGTGTGTGTGAGGGTCTGTGTGTGTGTGTGTGTCTGTGTCTGTGTCTCTGTGTGTGTGTGTGTGTGTGTCTGTGTCTCTGTGTGTGTGTGTGTGTGTGTGTGTGCGTGAGGGTCTGTGTGTGTGTGTGTGTCTGTGTCTGTGTCTCTGTGTGTGTGTGTGTGTGTCTGTGTGTGTGTGTGTGTGTGTGTGTGTGTGTGTGTGTGTGTGAGTGAGGGTCTGCGTGTGTGTGTGTGTGTGTGTGTGTGTGTGTGTGTGTGTGTGAAGGTCTGTGTGTGTGTGTGTGTGCGTGAGGGTCTGTGTGTGTATGTGTGTGTGTGTGTCTGTGTCTCTGTGTGTGTGTGTGTGTGTGTGTGTGTGTCTGTGTCTCTGTGTGTGTGAGTGAGGGTCTGCGTGTGTGTGTTTGTGTGTGTGTGTGTGTGTGTGTGTGAGTGAGGGTCTGCGTGTGTGTGTGTGTGTATGTGTGTGTGTGTGTGTGAGAGCCACTGCTACTGATGATGACGATGATGAAGGTGATCCTGTGGGTTGTTTCCATGGTGATTGTGAGCTCAGAGAGTGTAACAGTGTCTGAGGCAATATAGACGTGAGCACTGAGCACTTTACTAACACACACACACACACACTCTCAGACACACACATACTCACTCTGACATGCGCGTGTGTGTGTGTCTCATTGTGAAGATGTGTCTCTATAGGGCTACTGTTTACATATAATACACACTTTAAACTGCACAGGGAGAGAATCACATGAGTGTGTGTGTGTGTGTGTGTGTGTGTGTGTGTCTGTGTGTGTGTGTGATGAGTATTATTATTATTATACAGAATATTCTACAGCTGTACAGACAGATTCAGATGATCTGAACCAATGGGGCTTTAAACACATGAACACTGCACTTCTCTGAGCCAAAACTACCCACAATCCACCTCTCTGCCCATACAAACACATGCTGTACTCACGCCTACATCCACTCCACCCACAATGCACTGCGCTCAGTCCTCAACATCCAACCAAAGTGTTTTTCTGCTTTAGTTTGTGTGATTCTGACGTCTTCATCTCAGACTCATGTTCACACACTCACAGACGGACGCTCGCTATAATGTGATAAATATATTTCCTGCTGTAAACTAGATACAGTACTGACATGATGATTCATTAAACTGTTTTAATAATTCCTCAGGCTCCCGTGTGTCTCTGTGTGTTTACAGGTGTGTGTGTGTGTGTGTGTGAGAGAGAGAGAGTGTGTAAGTGTGTGTGTAACACTTGGTGAATAAGCACAGGGTCAGTTGTATCTGTTCATGTCATACTCTTTACGGTCTCTAGGGGTCACAATAACACAACACACACTCTTGCACTGGTCATGACGTGTGTCTGTAGGGTTTGTGGTGTAAGGACCTTCTGAATGTTCTCAGAATGTTATATTTAAATGTTAAGAGTCCTAGTAAACTGTATCTATAGGAGTTAATGTGTGAGATCTCAGTTCTCCATAGAGTGTGTGTGTGTGTGTGTGTGTGTGTGTGTGTTAAGATTGACCCTCCGGATCCTGTGTATGTGTTCTTGTGAAGTGCCATGTGTGCTCAGTAACCAGCACTAGTGTCACATGACCAGTGATGTCATGAGTGAGGTCTGCCAATCAGAGAGGAAGTGGAGCGTTCCACTGGGAGCGTGGGGCGGGGGTCAGGAGCCAGAGGTGAGGCGTGCTGATGTCATCGGGGCCCGAGAGCGGGTGTGGCACTCACAGGCTTCTCCGTGGCGACCCCTGGGGCCCCTACTGTGTGTGTGTGTGTGTGTGTGTGTGTCTTTGTTCAGGGTTAATGTGTGTCACTGCTCTCATTACACACACACACACACACACACACACTCTGATACACAAGCCTCGCGAGTATCTACATGTCATCGGCAGAAGTGAGATGTCCCACTGAAACAACACTAAACAAATGAAGACAAGAACGGAATAATTCACCAGAAACAAACGTGATGAGTGTGTTTCTTCATCAGGTTTGTAGAAATGTAGCACTGCATCAGTGTCTCATCAATGGATGATCTGCAGTGAATGGGTGCCGTCAGAATGAGAGTCTGATAAAACCATCCCAATAATCCACAGCACTCCAGTCCATCAGTGAACATCTGGAGAAGACAAAACCTGAAACACATCCAGCATTAAGATGATTTTAACTCAAACACATAGAGTCTATAATCCAGAATAACACTTTCTGCACAGATCAAGCAGCGTTTAAACAGATCTAACCTAATCTGTGAGAGACAACAGCAGATGCACTTTCTCACTGGAAATATATATATGCAGCAAAAACATGAGTGTACTGTATATGTGTATGACTCCTCCCTCTTTTTGTGACAGGCATCAGTGTCTCGCTGCTAGTAAGATACAATCTTGTTTTTCACCTAATAAATACTGAAGTTGTGTTTTCTTGTATTTGAAAGTATTTGATATAGAATGTGTTTCTGATGTCTTCACAGTTCTGCTCCGCTGCTGAGGTGTGTGTGTGATCACAGTGAGGTCAGAGGTCAGTTCAGTGGAGATCTGTGCGTCTCTACGGTCAGAGGATGACTGCGTCTGGACCTGGTCTTCTTCACTCTACACAGATATCCTGCAGTCTCTGTTTAGGGACAAATCACATTCAGGTTCACTTTGTTTTTCTGTTGTTTCAGTCCAGTACTGGATAATCATCTTTCTGTGCTTTTATAATTGGGTTGATCTGAACTGTGTGGATGGATAATTCTCCTGATGCTGGCTGTTGTTAGTCGTGTTCGTTTGCTTCTGCAGCTTCAGGATCATCTGAATCAGGACTTTTCTGGGTTCACTTCATGGTTTTTAAAGGCTGTAAACTGGTAAGAGTTGGGGTGGCTCATTTTGAGGTGTTTCCAGGATGTGATGGCTGGTTTCTCATGTGTATTAGTAGAGGGTCTTCTCCTAATTCTGCGTGTGTTCGTGTTCCTCTGGACTCTGAGGAGACTCTCACAGAACTCAGCACGCAGGGCTTTTTTTCGAGTTCATGATTTAGGAGAGCACCCCACACTTCACTGCCATATAATGCAATAGGTTCAGTGACGGATTGGGATATTTGGCCAGATTCTAAGTGGTTTTTCAGTTTGGTTCGATTATGATGGCTTTCTCTTTCAGTTCATTCACAGCTACATGTATTTTACCAGTTGCTCTTATCTTCGAGGTGTGTGTAGTTTGCTGCATTCTCATCTTTGCTGTGAGATCGTGTGCTGCTGATTGTTCCAGGAGCGTCAGTAATTCATGAATGTAGATATTGAAGAGGTGATCATGGACAGCCCTGTCTCACAGCAGAGCTTCACGCCAAACTGAGTCAAAGGCCTTCTGGAAATCTACAAAGCAAGCAGATATCTGGTTGTTTCGGTGGATGTATTTGTGGATCAGGGTGTGTAGGGTGAAGATGGGGTCTCCAGTCTGTCTTCTGCTGGACATTGTGCTCGGTGAGGATGATATATCAGAAGAGTTTCCTCAGATCACTGCTCACACAGATGACTCTGTAAGTGTTCGGGTCTGATTCGTCTTGATTCTGGGTGTGATGAGTCCTTGAGTCCAGGCTTCAGGGAAATGACCAGCACTCAGAACCAAGCTGAACAGTTCTAGTTTTCTGTAATGGAGTCTAATGGGTTTTGAGATGCTCCATATGAATCATGTTTTCATATTTCTGGGTTTGTTCTGGGTTCATTCTAATTTCACTATAAAGATGTTCAAGGTGATATCTCCAGGTGTTCGTGATGTTTTCATGCAGGTGATTCCGGTTCTCCCAGAAACTGTCAGAGTTCACAGATTCTTCAGTAGTTTTGGGTTGATTTGGGGTGTACTGTTCTCTGTTTTTTCTGAGTGTATTTTATATTGTTTAATGTCATCACAATATTGATGGTGTAAATCTTGTTTGCTTGTCTGTGTTTTTGATGTGACAGTTGTCTTAATTGTTTCCTCAGAGTTTTACAGCCCAAATCAAACCATTTTTCATTTCCTTGTGTTGTTTGATGGATTCTCTTGGAGAATGTGAGGTTAGATAAATTTGCCAAATATTTAAATATATAACTGATGTTCTCCACAGCCACATCTCGATTGTGAGGATACATTCTGTCTGGATGATGGTCTGGAGACACACTTTTGGATGAACAACTGCTGTCACACATTGTTCTGTGCTGTTTTGTGCCCTTCTGTAATTCTCTCTAATCCTGTGCAACTTACTGTGCTGTGTGGGTGTGTGTGTGTGTGTGTGTGTGTGTGTATTTGTTCTCTCTCTCTCTCTCACTCTGTGCGTGTGTGTTTCTCTCTCTCTCTCTCTGTGTGTGTGTGTGTGTGTGTGTATATTTGCTCTCTCTCTCTCTCTCTCACTCTGTGTGTGTGTGTGTGTCTGAAAAGATGTTATGTATATATATATATATATAATTACACACACACACACACACACACACACACACACACACACACACAAATTACACACACAAACACACAATTGATAAATTAATTGAGATTTATTTGATTCTGCTCACTTGTAAACAGGACCTCGCGAAAGTTTATTTTTATTTTTGGACCTAACGAAAGCATCAGGCTTATTTGTCAGATAAACATATATTTGTATGTCAGTATTTTATTATTCTTTTAACTCGATTCATTTGCGCGTCAGAATCCTAAAGCGCGCTCGTGTTTCAGCTCTGACGGACCAATGGGAGGCGGTCCTGCCCGCGGTGGGCGGGGCTTGCAGCAGAGCTCAGTCCCGAGGCAAAGTTCGCTTCGACGAAAACTCCGCGTCCGTTGAGAAAGTTTCTTTAAATGTTTTTCTTGAGGTTATTTTTCTCACTTTAGGTTTTAGGACGAGCGGAATATAAACGACTCTGAACGGAAAAAGCACGCGCTGCTGGGATTAGAGCATCTTTATTGATCCGGATCGGATTCGGTTTGGACTGAAGATCTAGACTGGAGACGGTGTTTCTTAATTTATTTGAAACTGGAATGGGCAGAGATCAACCTTAGTTGAGAACAAGTCGGATTTCGGGAGTTTTTTTTGCATAATTAATAATAATAGTCGGTGTTCAGAGGCTGATGTCGGATTGGTGAGGTTTGAGAGACTGGATCTGAATCAGATCCCAGCAGGATTAGAGATGGATCATTCCTGGATTAGTCCTGTGTTCTGGATCTGGTTCTGGATCTGGATCTGGACTGGGTTCTCCTCAGCAGAGGAAGGTACGATCAACAGTCATTATTATATTATTATTAATTCATTCTGTTTATACGGGAGCTAGTTTGAAGAAACGGTTTCAATACGATTCTGTTTTAATGTAAACATTATTAATAACGGACATTGACAAACTCGCTTTTGTTGAAAGATTGGATTCACTTTGAGTAACTTGTGATTTCTCTCTGAATTTATTTTTGGGATGAGAAGTAGATTTGGTGCTGTGAATATATCAGTTCATTTTAAAACTTCAGTGTTTCAATAAACAACCTCTTTTTCTCGCAATGATCTCATACAAGAACCATTTCTGGTTCCCAAAGAACCTTCCAGTCATTAGTTCCTAAAAGAACAATTCCCCACATTTTAACGACCCTTTTCCATCATAAAGATCCTTGTGCGCAATGGAAAGATTTGAGAGATGTTCTAGAATCAGCAAGCCACTATAGAAATAAATGTTTTAAGGTTGGTTCTAGGTTCTTCAGGTCAGTGTTTTGTCTTCAAGGTTCTTCAAAACAGCAAACACATGTGTGTTTCTGCAGAACCAGAGATTCCAGAGTTCTGAGAGGAACACGCAGAGATTCTCCAGTCTCTCTAACTATCTGTTGAACATCACTGTGTGTGTGTGTGTGTGTGTGTGTGTGTGTGTGTGTGAGAGAGAGAGAGAGAGAGAGTGTGTGTGTGTGTGTGTGTGTGTGAGAGAGAGAGAGTGTGTGTGTGTGTGTGAGAGAGAGATTTGATTTTCACAATCAATTTATTATAAAATTTTTAATATAACACTTTACACACACTTGGAGAAAAAAAAAAAAAAAAAAAACAATTATATATATATTACATTAAATCTCTTGCAAAGACAATTTCTTCATTTTCAACTGAAACCAGAGCATAATTACAACACCACTGAGTTTCAAAACCCTTTAACGTACTCATCAATTTATGAAAATTAAAATCAATAAGTATTCTTGATTTTACCATATTTTTAAAAACTAAAACAACATCTTGTCCTGACTTCTCTTCAATCTTATTTCTCCTAGTGATATAAACAGCATATTTTGCTTGTCCCACAATAAAATTGATGACTTGACATTTGAACTTTTGTTTTGAATTGTAAAAAAAACCCAAAATATAATTTTGTTTTGAAAAACTAGTATTAAAATAATCTAAAAAAACACTTAATAAGTCAAAAAGAGGGTTTAGTCGCTTACAATACATGAAGCAATGAAAAATAGTCTCTCGTTCTGAACAAAAAGGACATTTGTCGCTTACAGTGGGGTTTAAAATAGACACAAATGCATTTACAGCAATGGCTCCATGTAAAATCCGCCACTGCAAATCACCAATATTCTTTTTTAATGGTGGTTTGTAAAGTGCTCGCCAGACAGGTTTAGTTTCAGAATTGATTCCTAATTTTTCTCTCCATACTGTATCTGTTTTAGTACTTAAATTTTGCTGATGAGTAACTTTAACAATGCATTTATATAATATTTTCCCTTCTACTGTACAAAAATCAATATAATCATTACTTCCAAAATTGAACAGGGGGCTATTAAAACAAAACTCATCTATTACAGGGAAAATTTCAAGTTCAGGAAAAAGATCTTTACTATCAGGGCTTAAAGTCCCTGCACCAAACTCTTGTAAAAGTATCTTCTCTTCATCAGTTAAAATCATAGTTATTTTTTCTAGAAATTTTTTTACAAACCGTATTGATCGAACTCCTAATAGGTTAGCTACTTTTTCAGCTCTCAGTAAATTATAACCTGATTCATTTATAATGTGTTTTAGTTTAAAAACCTTTTTATTACATAATAAATCTGTTAAACCAGGAAAATCTTCTGCCGAAGTATCAAACCTAGCTCCAAAAACAACTGGTTCTTCCAATAACCAATGAAGAGAAGTTGCTGGTTCCATCCAGCGATGTTTAAAGAAACCCCACACTTTGAACAGATTTTGATAGAAAGAAGGAATTTCATTAAAAGTCAATCTTTTATGGTCCATTAGAAACAATGTTAAATCCACTTCCATATTGCCAACTCTTCTCAAGATACTTAAGGCCAGTGGTCTCCACACCAATGAATAAGGTCCCATCATAAGTTTCTGTATATATTGGAGACGGTAAGTGGCTCTTCTACAAGCGAGATTTACAAGACCTTGACCTCCTTCCTCTTTGGGCAAAAAGAGAATGCTTTGAGGAGTCCAATGATACTTGTCCCAAAAAAAGTTCACCAGTTCTCTTTGAATATTAACAAGGAGTCCGTTTGGAGGGTCAACAGAAGCAAGTTTATGCCATAGTGAGGATGCCACAAGATTATTAATTATAAGAATACGTCCTCTATAAGATATCTGAGGCAGCAACCATTTCCACTTTTCCAATCGACCTTTTATTTTCTCTATTAAACCTTCCCAATTTTTCCTAATAAAGTTTTCATTTCCTAGATAGACACCAAGGTATTTTAAACCTCCTCTTTTCCAAATCAGTCCTCCAGGTAAAGCAGGAAGATCTCCACTCCAACTTCCCACCATTATAGCTTCACTTTTCCTCCAATTTACTTTGGCAGAGGAAACTAGTTTAAAATCATTTACAATTTTTTCTAGCTTAATAACATCTTCCTTCTCATTTACAAAAACAATAACATCATCAGCATATGCAGAAAGGTGTAAAGAATTATTACAATCAGGAAAACTCAAACCTTTTAAATGAATTCGTAGTTTTTGCAGTAAGGGTTCAATTGCCAGGGAGTACAACATACCAGACATAGGACATCCCTGCCTGACCCCCCTTTCAACTTTAAAAGGAGCACACAAACCACCATTAATTTTAAGAACACTCTCAATGTTACAGTACACAGCCTTTATCATTGATATAAACGTATCGTTAAACCCAAAAGCCTTTAAAGTACTCCATAGAAACAAATGTTCAACTCTGTCGAATGCTTTCTCTTGATCAAGAGAAATCATTCCAGAGTTAATTCCCAGGAGTTAAGAAGCATCAAAAACATCTCTTATTAAAGCAATATTATCAAAAATAGACCTGTTGGGAATACAGTAAGTCTGATCACAGTGTATCAATTTGCTTATAATTTTACTAAGTCTCATAGCTAAAGTTTTGGACAAAATTTTGTACTCTGAACATAAAAGTGAAACAGGGCGCCAATTGCTGATATACTGAAGATCCCCTTTTTTGGGTAACAGTGTAATGACTGCTCTTCTGCAGCTTAGAGGCAATAGTCCTCTTTTCAGACTGTCATTAAAAACTGTCAGCAGATCTTCTCCTATGACGGGCCATAGAGTCTTATAGAACTCAACAGGCAGCCCGTCAATTCCTGGAGATTTACCATTATCCAAGCTCATCATGGCAGTATAAAGCTCTTTCAATGACAACGTCTGTTGTAGATCATTGTTAGACTCTTCATCCACCTTTGGCAGTCCTTCAAGAAAATGATCAGCCTCTGCACCCCATTTCCTCAGTTCAGATTTATAAAGGTCAGAAAAAAAACCTACAGCACAGCAACGTATGTCAGCAGGCTCAGTTAGTTCTTGTCCTGTAGCTGAGCGTAAAGTATGGATCATTTTACTTTGACCTTTTTTAATTTCTAAATTAAAAAAGAATTTTGAGGGAGCATCCATTTGTGCCACAGTTTGAAACCGTGACCGGACTAAAGCTCCCTTTGCTTTAACTCCCAACAGGTCTACCAAAATAGATTTCTTTTCTTTCAGATCATCAATATGTTTTCTGTTGTTTTTTTTTGATGCTAATAAATCTTGTAAAACAGTAATTTCCGTCTCTAAAATCTTCATTGACTGGGCTAGGTCTCGAGTAACATTAAGAGTGTACTTTTGACAAAAATCTCTAATAAGAACTTTTCCACAATCCCACCATTGCGATAAAGATACATAAAAATGTTTTTGCTGCTTAAAAGTTTTCCAAAAAAAACTAAAATTTTCTAAGAATTTTTCATCATTCAGCAATGAAGTATTAAAAATCCAATAAGCACTTTTATACTTAACACATTTAAACAAAACACTACACAGAACTAAGCTGTGGTCAGAAAAACCCACTGGAATAATTTTACAGAACTTAAAAAGATTTCGTTGATGTTGAACACTATATATTCTGTCAAGCCTTGCTAAGGATATATAATTTTCAGTACTATGAGCCCAAGTATACTGTCTAACATCTTGATTCATATTTCTCCAAATATCACATAAATCATGTGTTTCAATTAATTGTATAAGTATTTTCTGAGAAGCAGCATGTGGTTCTATATGATTTCTATCTAACTTAGAATTTGCGGTACAATTAAAATCCCCACCTATAAATAACATATCATCTGGATTTAAGTCTTTTAAGACAGCATCCACCTTATCAAAAAACAAAACTCTTTCTAACCCCTTTGTAGGAGCATATAAATTCAAAAGCACCATGGTAACTTTCTCATATTTTACTTTGATCTTTAACAAACGACCACCAATTATTTCTTCAACTTCACAAGACAAAGGTAAAATGTGTTTTGAAAACAAAACAGCAACACCTCCACTAACAGAGGATTTATGACTTAGGACAATCTGTCCATCCCATTCTCTTTTCCAGTCGTTCTCATTTTTAAAATCACTGTGTGTTTCTTGTAAAAACTAAATATCAATTTGCTTTTGTCTACTAAATTCATATAACATCATTCTTTTATAACCATCTCTGGCACCATTTAAATTTAAAGTTCCAATTTTAAAATTTGTCATATTTATTTTAGAGACAAGAAAAAAAAATAAAAAAGTTGCCAAAAAAACTATTTTTGGCAAAATTTTAGCAAGTTGACAGCTTCATCTTTATTACATTTTTTTTTCAGTTTGTTCACCAATTTTCTAAGACGATAAATCTCCACATCTTGAAAAGCTCCCTCTTTTATTAGATACCTTACATCATTAATAAATTGCTTACTATCAGGGAAGAAATCTTCTACTTGCACTCCTTTTACTCCTTTTGTTTCTTGCAGAAATTTGCTAATATCATTAGCACTATACAAGCAGATCAAGGTTTCATTTTGGGAACTTAGAGACAGATTTGAACATTGAGATATATTGGAATCAGAGGAATCTCCATCACTATCTGATGCCACACTCTCTTCACCACCCTCATCTTTCTTTACTTGTTTAAGTAACTTTTCTTTTCCACCACTTTTTTTCTTTCTTTTAACTGGGATCTTGAAAACAGATTTTGCTTCATTCTCAAAAACTACAGCATTTTCTTGCATATCCATTTCAACAACATCTGTTATGCAAACGTTCTCAGAAGGTTCAGCCTGCTCATAAGGCCTAGCGAATTCATCATTTTTACTAGACATGGTAACAATCTCAGACTCAGTTTTATCAGATCTTAACTCAGCAGCCACAACTGCAACCGGCCCAAGCTCACCGGCTTCGACCACTGACACACCAGCAATGTCCAGTGTCATTTACGATCTCAGCCAGCGGAACAACAGACACCCCCATTTCAGTGCTTGTGTTCACAGCTGCATTTTCCTTTTTATTCGGACAATCACGAACAAGATGTCCAATCTTACTGCAATTAAAACATTTAATCGTAGTATCAGATGTTGCAAACACTGTATAATCGAAACCATCAATTTTGAACTTGAACACCAGATCAATCTCATCAATTCCGTTTTTCAACACCATGAAAACTTGTCTTCTAAACGAGACTAAATGTTTCACCAAAGGTGATTTGCACCCAAGAGGAATTTTCTTTATTGATGAAACCAGTTTTCCATACCGAGATAACTCTTGCACCAGTATATCGTCATTAATAAACGGAGGCACGTTGGACAGAATGACCTTTTTGGACGGACTACTCAACGGTAAAACACTCACGAGTGAACCGTTCAACACAACGCCACTTTGGACAACTTCATTTGCCTTCTCAATTGATTTAAAAAAGATAACAATTGCACTATTCATTCGCGATGCAGAGACAATATAATCATGTCCCACAATCTCTCCCACGGCTAAACATACCTGCTCCACGTTAATCTTAGACTCCACCTTCACTCCATGTCGGCGGGTTAAATCTTTAAAGCTCATCGTGTTTTGGTTCGTCATGCCTCCCAGCGCAACGCTGGTTGCAGACGGAAAAAAAGCTTTTAACTCTAACCGATCCAAACACAACAAAACATACAAACAAACACACAGCTCCAAATACAAAAGCACGATGCAGTCACCCTTACCACGCTCAGTTCATGTACTCCGACAGAGAGAGAAAAAAAAAAAAAAAAAACACCCAAACCCAAACCGAAAGAAAAGAAAAGAGAAAGAAAAACAAACGTTTTTGCCACAGCGGGCAAAAAACCAGCTTACATTCACCACGCGCTCTCCAGTCTCGCTCAACAGACGCCCACGCATGCGCACGAAAGAGAGAGAGAGAGAGAGAGTGTGTGTGTGTGTGTGTGTGAGAGAGAGAGAGAGAGAGAGTGTGTGTGTGTGAGAGAGAGTCTATGTGTGTGTGTGAGAGAGAGTGTCTGTGTGTGTGTGTGAGAGAGAGAGAGAGAGAGAGAGAGAGAGAGAGAGAGAGAGAACTTTCAACAGCAGCAGCAGCATGAAAATGAGCTCCTGATTTTTTGCTTTTAAATGTTGTTTTAAGACAAGACAGACAATCAGTTTTTATAAAATTATATAAATTAAGAACTTCTGCAACATATTAACTACAAAAGAACATTGAGTCAACCAAGAAACATCTGCAGAAGACAACTAGCAGACAACCAACTGACAGAAGGCTTAAAGGTCCCACAACTACCACGAGAGAGAGAGGAAAAGAGGAACTCCGAGTGAGTACACAAAATATCTACAATCAACAATCAACCACCTTTGTTCTGGAGAAAGATTTGCCCAAAAACGGTGATTTAATTAAGCTACAATATAAGGGCTGACTGCAGTAGATATAAACATTCATAAAACAACAACAACAACAACAAACTGCTAGCAACTGTCAGAATATTTGAAAAATGACAGAATCAGTCCCTATAACATACCCATCCAAAGCTACCAATGAGATCCTAAAGAAGAAACATAAAGATCAGCTCCTGAAGGACAGTCCAGAAACCCTGTACTCAGACCTATACAGGAATGGAGAGGTCAGTAACATCATATTCCACACAGAAGACCCTGGAGCCTGGCACTCAGCAATCAGACATCATTACCCCACAGTAATTAGAAAGGGCATCAGTAATGGATGGAAACTACAGATTAAGGAAGGGGAGGATTCAGATTCAGATGTCATGATAACAGCCAACCTATATAAAAATGGGACTGTAATGATTCAGGGGAAGCTGAAACAATTTGAAAAGGATTTCCTGCAAATTAAAGAAAAAGCTCAACTGAACAAGATCAGCCCTAATACACAAAAGTGTGCAGAAGAGCCCTCGACCTCCAGCCATCAGTCCAGAGACGACAGTGAGGAGATCTCCCTTCTACACAGCATCATCAGTGACATGAAGGAGAAGTTCAGGGAGATGGAGCTGGAGCTGGTGCAGCTGAGAGTAGTGAAGGAGACTGATCCAACAGAGAAAGAAGCGGAGTACAGGAAAGAAATAGAAATGCTTAAGAAAGAAACACAAGAAATGAAAAAACAGGGAGAAGAGTACAGCAGTCAGCTGTCTGTAATGAGGGAAGAGATGAGAAAGCTGAGAGAGGACAGAGAGTCCCACATAATACAACGGTCAGCTGTGGAGAAGCAGGCGACACAGAGAGGAGAACAGCAGAGCTCAGAGGAGACTCCTTCTCCAGCAGACTCCTACAGTCAATCACAGCCTCACATTATACTCCTCATGGACTCCAATGGCAAGTTTATCGATGAAAAGAGACTTTTTCCCAGAAAAAACGTCCAAAAAATATGGTGCCCAAACACAGAGAAGGCCCTGGAGCTCTTGTGTGAAGAGCAGCTGGGTTCCCCCAGCCACATCATCATCCACACCGGCACTAATGACCTCCGAGCTCAGCGAGAGAGAGTAGCAACAGCTCTCATTAATGTGACTGAGAAGGCATCCTCCAACTTCCCCAACTCCAAAATCATCCTCTCCACCCTGCTATTGCGCTCGGACTTCCACCAGGACACCATCAGGCATATAAATGCTAGAGTATCCAGAGACTGTGCCCTAAAGCCCAACATACACCTGGTTCAGCACCCCACACTGAATCTCAGCAGCCTGTATGACCACGTCCACCTCCACAGAAGGGCAGTCCCCATCTTTGCCAAAACCCTGAAGGACATCGCACTCAACCGCAGCTCCAGCACACCGCAGCGACCTCATGGACACCCCACAGAGCTACTGCAGGGACACCACCCCCTCCACCACTTCACCTCTGAACGGAGGAAGCCCACGACAGGTTCTGTGTTCCCCCCCAGAAAACACCGCATGAACAGGCCTGAAGTCCCCTCACCTTCTCATCCACAGGAACATCAGCAGCCGGCGTGCAGCCGGAGCTACGCTGAAGCAGCCAGCAGATCACTGACCCCCTGCAGCCCCAGCACAGCCCACAGCCAGCCGGCCCCATCACCCTGCAGAGACCTCACCAACATCCAGCACATGCTGACTCTGCTGTGCTCACACCTCATGGGTTAGTGACTCACGACAACAACAACAAAAAAAAAAAAAAAAAAAAAAAAAGATTTTTGAGATTGGAAAAAAAAATTGAGTAAGGAAAATAAAATGTATGTGTGTGTGTGTGTGTGTATGTGAAAATGTGTTTTATTTCTACTTATTTTAAATGAGACTCTTAGAAACCTATTATTTATTATTCTTGAAAAAAAAAGGAAAAAAAAAAAAAAAAAGTATGGATGTGTATGCATGTATGCAATTTTTTTTTTTTTTTTTTTTTTTTTTATATATATCAGATTTTAGAAACATCATATTATTTATACTTCTTGAAAAAAGAAAAAAAAAAAACTATATGTATGTGTGTGTGTATGTATGTGTATATATATATATAATATTAATATGATATCTTTGTATATTTTTCTTCACCTAATTTATACATTTAACTTATTTTATTGGATCATAATATTTAATATATTCTTCTTGATTTGTCAATTCAATATACTGATGTCTGTCTTGTTTTGAAATAACAAATGTGATCATTTAATGAGCTCATATTCCCTGAAAGTCACATGTTGGAATATTCAAGGACTGAGGTCCTCTGTTTTGGTATCAAGAGCCAACATTCAGACTTTAAAAAGAATTGAGAATTCTGACATTGTAATACTACAGGAAACATGGAATGTTAGAGATTTGTCCACTGGCTGTCCAATTGGATTTAGGGAAATAGTTCTACCATCGACGAAACTAAGAGGGGTGACTCAGGGCAGAGAGTCAGGGGGAATGCTGATATGGTATAGAGCACACCTCATAGACTCAATCACACCTATACAAATCGGGAAATTTAACATTTGGTTAAAAATCCAAAAAGACATTGTCTCCACAGAGCGTCCCATATTCTTGTGTGCTATATACCTTCCCCCAGCTGAGTCCCCCTATTACAGCGAAGAAACCTTCTCCATCCTGCAGGACGAGATTAGCCATTTCCAGACTAAAGGGAATGTGTTAATGTGTGGCGATCTAAATGCCAGAACTGGAAATGAACCAGACTTTGTCAACACACAGGGAGACAAATATATCACAAACACCAGCCACTCTCTGCCCTCATACCAGCTAAGAAACAATTATGACAAATTAACAAACAAAAGTGGGAAAAGCCTTCTAGATCTCTGTCGGTCACTGGGCCTGTATATAGTGAACGGTCGCATACGGGGAGACTCTTTCGGTTGTTACACCTTTAATTCTTTCTTGGGCAACAGTACTGTAGATTACTTCATCACAGACATTGACCCAGTGCATCTCAGAGCATTCACAGTCAGTCCTCAAACACCTCTGTCAGACCACTGTAACATTACACTCTATTTAAGACGAACTCATAGCAATGAATCACACAGACAGCCCTCTCACTTACTGAAGCTG
>JANHFF010001970.1:0-30000 GCA_024542945.1 allo-octoploid hybrid of Carassius auratus x Cyprinus carpio
TATCACAGGTTTTAAATAAATAATGCATGCTGATAAAAATGCTTTGCAATGCCTTACATTATTCCAGCACATGTATCCAATTGGTTTTAGCATATTTGACTAAAAATCACGGAAATCTCCAGTTGGTTCCTGTGAGATCTTGTCTGTGTGTGCATCAGTAACAAAGATGTGTGTGTGTGTGTGTGTGTGTTTGTGTCTGTAGGGCACACAGCTCATCTTTAATGCTGCTAAAGAGTTGGGTCAGCTCTCCAAACTGAAGGTGCGTTCATGATCACTTCTCTTCACTTTCGTGACTGTTGTGTAAAAGCTGATGGTTTGTTTGTGTCTTGCAGGAGCACATGGTGCGAGAGGAGGCCAAAGCGCTGACCCCTAAACAGTGTGCAGTCATCGAGCTCGCACTGGACACTATTAAGGTACAAGTGCATATTGAATGTTCAGATTAGTCTTGGTCTTATTCCTGTGTCAGATCTCCTTTTTAGTTTTTAATCAAAAATAATTCCCAGATTTAAAAATATTTAGTCTCGTATTTAAAATGTACAAAAGTTAGTCTAGTTTTAATCAGTTAAAACTTTTAATGGTTATACTGATAATCACAAGTAATTTGCTCAAAATGATAATTATGATTACTGATAATGATTGTTGTCAGTTTGTAATTACAGTTTTTAAATTATTTATTTTTTTTACTCAGTTTCTAAAAAATATTGTGGCTTGACAAAATTTATATAAATTAGTTTCTATTTTCTTCAGTTATATTTTAATATACAATTTTATATAGACAATAAATTAAAAATTTTCTCACTATTTACACAACTATATTATACATTTTCATTATACTATAGCACACATTACGTTTCCAAATGCACACTATATTAACTATTATTATTATTATTATTATTAATATTATTATGTTGAAAACAATATAAATGCTGATCTTTGGATCTTTCTATTCATCAAAGAATCCTGAAAAAATATTCACCTTTTTTACTCATATTATTAATATTGATAATAATCAGAAATGTTTCTCGAGCAGCAAATCATCATATTAGAATGATTTCTGAAGATCATGTGACACTGAAGACTGGAGTAATGATGCTGAAAATAAATAATAAAATAAATAAAGAAATATGGATTTAGATGTTTTTGCTTATTTAAATAGTCTTAAAAATGTTAGTGGTTAAACTGATAATTACAGTTATTTTGCTCAACATTATAATCATAATTACTAATCATGAGTATTGTTTTTGAGTCATTGCATCAGAATTATTGACCTTTCACCTACAAGCACAAATCATGAGTGTTAACTTCATTTGACCTCATCTAGTTTCCTGATTTAGTGTATTATATTAAATATAAACAGACTCTCTACATTATGAACACATTGTCTCTCTGTGTGTGTGTGTGTGTGTGTGTGTGTGTGTGTGTGTGTGTGTGTGTGTGTGTGTGTGTGTGTGTGTGTCTGACAGCAATACTTCCACGCTGGGGGTGTGGGTCTGAAGAAGACGTTTCTGGAGAAGAGTCCTGATCTGCAGTCTCTGCGCTATGCGCTGTCTCTCTACACGCAGGCCACAGATAAACTCATCCGGAAGTTCATCCAGTCACAGCACACTCAGGGTACGCTCTGTCTGCGCATTGCATTCTGGGATCTGATGTGAAACACACATGCAGTGCTGCTGCTTTAGTCAGAGCAAGGGATCTTATTAGACTGCTTACTGTTTGGAAAAGGATAAGACTGTCTAGCTCACTAGAGCTTTTCTTCTCTGTTGCTTTTTTTGTATCTTCGAATGCAAAATTGCTCAATATTAATTTTTTTAGTTACAGTCAGTCAATATTATATAAAAGTTTATATAAAATATATTAAATGAAAATATTTTGTTTTACTCACAAATAACAATTTCTATTGTATATATATATATATATATATATATATATATATATATACAATATATTAGTTATAGTATATTTTAATATACAATTTTATAACAAATTAAATAAATTTTTTTAAATAAAATTCAAATTTTGCAATTTAAGTTATTTATTCATTTTTTGTCAATTTAATAAATTTATAAAAAAAATCTTAAAATATATTAAATTTAAATAACTTGAATAATATGTTTTGTTAGTTATAATATATTGTATAAAGTTTTGTTTAAAATATACTAAATGTACATTTTTAATTACTTTTTACTCACAAATAACAATTTCTATTGTATTATATATATATATGTGTGTGTGTGTGTGTGTATTAGTTATAGTATATTTTAATATACTATTTTATAAAACAAATTAAATAATTGTTTGAAATAAAGTTCAAATAATACGATATTAAAATATATTACATGTAAATAAGTTGAATAAAATATATTATTAGTTATAATATGTATTATCAATTATATTATTATATAAAGTTTGTTTAAAATAAATTAAATGTACATTTTTCTAGTTTGTAATTAGAGTTTTTAATTACTTTTTATTCACAAATAATTTATACAAATATAGAGCTTGACAAAATGTGTACTTTAAAAAAAATAAACATCTAACAAAATTCTAATATTAATATAAAATAAATTAAAATACATCACATTTAAATGTAATTATTTCGATGTCTGGCCTTTTCATGCATGAATTATTAAATCATAAAGTAATATTTTATATGTTTGTCTCCCGGTCCTCTGGTTGCAAACCACAGCAGTGAGATTAGATGGAGATTTATACAGAAAAGATTCGTGTCTCTTGTAGAGTTCAATATGAACATTTCTAATCTGAAGATTTGCTCCACATTAATTTTATAGTTCTATGCTCTAATTGGACTATGATTCGTGACTCACTGAGGTCTGTTTGTGTTTTTCCAAAACTATGATAGGGATGTTTATATGAACAAAACTTGCTCTTCTCCTGTGTGTAGTTCACGGTGGTAAAGGCGTGCGATACACTCACAGTGAAGACGTTTATCCAGAGAAAGGTGGGTCTCTGCAGATCTCTTCTCCACTCATGCACCTCACTTATATTCATGTGTCCAGATAATCATTTCCATATTCATGTCAATATCACCAGCTGCTCTAGTTCTCCAGATTTACACAAAATAAACGTTTTTTTTTTCATGGTTTACCTAATAAAAATGTCTGGGGAAAAACAGAAGATCTGTTTGTTAATTACTATAGTAAACTAAAATTATTATTTGTACTGTGGTAGCTTGAAATTGGCTGCAACAGAGAGATTCTGGAAGCATCTTAAACAGTTTGAAGGAGATGTTTACTCAGTTATTATGATATTTCAGCAGTGGCTATAGTCAATATGGTGTTTTGGCAGAAGCTATAATTACTGTGGTGCCTTTTTGTAAGGAGAGACAATAGAGATCCACAATTTGGTGGACATTTGATGGAATTTGAATTTGATTTGATGTCATCTTGATGGCTGAGTTAGCTGTTAGCATTGATCTCCTCTGGTAAGTGAGAGTGAATGTTATGGATGACTATATTTTGACATGTTTTTACACACAGTAAGTGTCACATGTGTATGGTTTGATTCTGCTGCCCTCTGCTGGAACAACCTCTAATAGCACTAAAGACACTAACACAAGCAGGCCTGGTGTAAGACCATATATATATATATATATTTAGATTGATTGATTGATTGATTGATTGCCAGCCGAACCCCTTTGATGTAAAATATTTGCTTGAAGTCCCAATGAGATTTTAAGATGATAATTCAATAATTTAACAATACATTTTTTATTGTTATTGTTTTGTCATATATACATTATTTTTTATCATATATTTTAATTGTTTTTATTTTTGAATTATTTATATATACATATATAGGGCTGTATGACTGCCAAAATGTTTTTTTTTTTTTTTTTGTCATGCATATATTATTTTGTTTATATATTTTGGTTGTTTTTGTTTTTTAGTTAATTATATATAGGACTGAATGACGGCCAAATAATTTAATTGTGATTATTTTGTCATTTTTATTTTATTTTTGTTTTTTGGTGTCATTTGTATAGAATTTTTTTCATGTATTCTCTGAATGTTTTTTTATTTTACAAATATTTATATATAGGACTGCACGACTACCACAATTTTTTATTGTGATTATTTTAACGTATATATTATTTTGTCATATATTTTAATTGTTTTTATTTTTTAATTATTTATATATACATATATAGGACTGTATGATGACTGCTAAAATGTGTAATTGTAATTATTTTATTTTTATTTTGTCATGCATATATTATTTTGTTTATATATTTGGATTGTTTTTGTTTGTAAATTAATCATATATAGGACTGTATGACTGCCAAATAATTTAATTGTGATTATTTTGTCATTTTTATTTATTTATTTATTTAATTTATTTTTGTTGTCATGTGTATATTATTTTGTTTATATATTCTCTAAATGTTTTTATTTTAAAAGTATTTATATATAGGACTCCAAGACTGCCAAAATAATTATGATGATTATTTTGTCATTTTAATGGTTTTTATTTTTAAATTATTTATATATACATACGACTGTATGACTGCCAAAAAGTGTAATTATTATTATTATTCTTTTTAATAAATATATAAAAATGAATGACTGAAATATATTACTATTACTAATTGTAAATTACACAAAAAAATAATAATTTATGTGATTAAAATAATAAGAATTCTTATAATTACACAAACTTTATTAAACTTTGGGAATAATGCGAATGTGTAAATACAGTAACCCTAGCGCACACTGTGTTAGCCATCAAAACAAAATCCTCAGAAACCTTGCATCTGATGCACGCTCTTATTCTCTTCTGAATTGCTCAGCCTCAGGTGTGGATGACGCGGTGGGTGAGGTTTGTATGACCGTGGAGATCTCCAGCGACCCAAACACAGGAGGACACAAAATCACAGTTAAAGGTGCTTGTGTCTTTCAGACCTGCTCTGTTTCTCCTGTGTGTCAGTGTCAGGATCGTGTTAATGCTGCTGTTGTGCTGGGATTGATTGACAGTTGTGGCAGCCAATGACCTTCGCTGGCAGACGCAGGGAATATTCCGGCCCTTCGTGGAGGTTTACATCATCGGGCCGCACCTCAGTGACAAGAAGAGGAAGTTTGCCACCAAATCCAAGAACAACAGCTGGTCGGCCAAGTTCGGCGAATCCTTCCAGTTGTAGGTTTTTAACAGAAACTGATTGAACTTCTGCATAAGATTATGTTTTTATGAAAAGACAATATTTGCCTCCTATACCAATGATTTATTATTCTATGAGGGCGTAGTTTCCTTATTTTATTTATTTATTTATTTAAATTTTATGTCAAATAGTTGACTTTTTTGTTTTGTTTTGTTTTAAGAAATGAATTTATCTGAATAATTTTTGCTGCTACTTATGGATTTTCAAAATGGGTTTATGATGCCGTTAATTTATGAAGGCATTTTCCTAAATGTATATGAAATTGCATTATAAAATTATATTGTTTAGTTTTATTTATTTAAATTTTATTATTTTTTTAAATTATAAGAATTTTTTAATAAGTAAATAATCATTATTTTTAAATAATTAAAATAAAAATATTTAGTAATTGATTTGTCTGCTAATTGATTATGATGCCATTTTTCTAACCATATATATATATATATTGTTTATTTATTTATTTATTTATTTATTTAAATGTTATGTCAAGTACTTCCATTTATCAGAAATTAAATAATCTGAATAATTGATCAGAAAAATAATTAATCTGTATAATTTTGGCTGCTTTTAATGTATTTTTAAAATGAGTTTATGATGCCATTAATTTATGAAGTCATATTTTTTTAACCTAACTGTATAAAAATGACCTTTCATTTATATAATTTTTTACTTATTTAAGTAAAAGTTATGCTTACACAGAAACTAAATATTATTGTTGTTGTACATTAATACTAAAAAACTAAAAAATAAGTTTCATTAATTTAAATAAAGCTGAAATACAGAGTAAAATATAAATATTAGATGGAGAAATCAAATGTATTTTTCCTCGCATGTAATATTTATATTTTATTGCATTTCATCTTTATTTTAGTTTAGTTTTATCTTTAATAAAAAAAAGAAAGAAAGCATGGCCCTCTTCGACTTGCACTCTATTTATTTACTAACAGCTTGTTTTCTTTAAAAAAAAAAAGAAAAGAAACTAACACTAGCTTCTATCATCTTTTTGTTTTCTATCTGTTTTATTTTTTATTTATTATACAATTAACATAAGCAAATAAACCTCGAACACTAGCTTGCTCTATTCTTTTCCTATTCCATCTTATTTTTTATTTTTTTTTCGTTTTCTTTTTATTTATTATGATTTAAAAGACCTTGCTATGTGTACTGCAATAAGCTTACTGAGACTTGTTACAGTACTTGTATATCATTGCTCTTTTGTTGTTTTTGATTGCTTCTATTGTCATCATTTGTAAGTCGTTTTGGATAAAAGCATCTGCTAAATGACTAAGTGCAAATGTAAACTATATATATATATAGTATAAGTATTTATTCGAGCTGTGTCTGAATCGTCACTGATGTGATTGTCCCTCGCTCCCTCTGTAGTGTGCTGGGCAGTGAGCTGGGTCCGGAGGGTTACGAGCTGCAGGTGTGTGTGAAGGATTACTGTTTTGCGCGCGAGGACCGGACCGTGGGCATGACTCTGCTTCAGATGAAGGATCTGACGTCCAGAAGCAGCGCCACCTGCTGGCTCCCGCTCGGTAAGCGCATCCACATGGACGAGACGGGCCTCACCGTCCTCCGCATCCTCTCGCAGCGCAACAACGACGAGGTCGCCAAAGAGTTCGTCAAGCTGAAGTCGGACCAGCGCTCGGCCGAGGAGGGCAGGGGGAGCTGAAGCCACGAGACTCGGGTGTAAACCAGCAAACGAAAGCAATGCAGCGCCGGAAGCTGAGACAGAACACAGACACACAATCACATCTGCACAGACACAGAAAGCAATCCGATGGGATCCGAGCAAATAATGACGTCTGCAGAAACCCCGACGAATAATATGTGGCCCTGGAGCACAAAACCAGACATAAGTGTCAATTTTTAGAAATTGAGATTTATGCATCATCTGAAAGCTGAATAAATAATCTCTCCACTGATGTATGGTTTGGTGGGAGGACAATATTTGTCTGAGATACAACTATTTGAAAATCTGGAATCTGAGGGTGCAAAAAAATCTAAATATTGAGAAAATCATCTTTAAAGTTGTTCAAATGAATTCTTAGTAATGCATATTACTAAACAAAAATTAAGTTTTGATATATTTACGGTAGGAAATTTACAAAATATCTTCATGGAACATGATCTTTACTTAATATCTTAATGATTTTTGGCATAAAAGAAAAATCTATAATTTTGACCCATACAGTGTATTTTTGGCTATTGCTACAAATATGCCCCAGAGACTTAAAACTGCTTTTGTGCTCCAGGGTCACATATTTCAACTTGACCCTTTACTTCCATTAAAGATCATTAATTTGAGTCAGATCATAAATGTTTGATTTCTGTTTTCATTTTAGTTAACGTGTTAGTAATTGATGTTGTTTTACATGATGTTTATTATTTTTTAAATGTCTTTGTATTTTTTATTCATTTTATTTCAGTTTCATTCAAACTTGATACCAAAATAATTAAAGTAAAACTGAAATAAAATTTATAAAAACTATATAGACATTTTGTTTTTTTTTTAAAATGGCAAAACTAAATATCTAAGACTTTAAAATTAAAACAGAAAATATTTTTTAAATGGAATTTAAAAAATATTAACAATATTCAAAAATATTAATTGGTTGCCTTGGCCAATAGCTGGAATAAAGTTAAGGGTTTTTAAATTTAATATTTAATTATTTATGTTTTATAATTTATATTTAATTGTATTTCAATTAAAGTTTATTTTATTTCAAGTAACAAATGTTTTTATGGTTTTATATATATATATATATATATATATATATATATATATATATATATATATATATTGTTTATTGTTTTAGTGTTATTGATTTACTATTATAGTTTTAATTAATATTGTGAATTAGTTTTATTTTTATGTTTTGTTTTAATTTTAATTCCAAAGTTTTAGTTATTTTGTTGTGCGTTTTTATAATTTATAAAGTTTTTTTTTTTTTTTACCTATAATATAGTTTTTATTCATTATTCTTGGTATAATCATTTTTTTGTTTAATTGTAGTTATTTTAGTACATCAGCTTAAACTAAATAACAAAGATAAATGTTCATTTGTTCTTTTTCTTTCATTAATTATCCTGTTTTCACTCAGAAATATGTCAGATTATGGAAGTAAAATGGGTCTGGAAATTCTCGTTCACACATCCTCGACTGAGAAGCCTGTAGATTTAATTCTACACACTTTGTTTTGCACTCTGATGGCTGCGTTTAAGTTTCACAGCACAACGCTGGTTTAATGTCACACCTTTTCCGATTGGTCCATAGAATGTTTCCCTACCAATCAGAGATCACGATTCTGCTGAAGGCTGCGTTCACGTCCAATCAGAATGTGCACAATTTAAACATGACGAACCAGAGACGTTCACATGCAAGATCAATTGAACTAACTCTCTTTAAATATAATAGAGCTGCACGATTAATCAAAATCAAAGTGAAATAAATAAATATATGCATGTGTTCATTGATCTCAGAGCGGCTCGGTTCAGAGGAAACGCTGCTCCATACAAACCTGAAGTTGCTTATAAGAGAATTTGAAAATGCAGTTTAAACAAAGCATCTTCCCAAACTTATAATGAGAAGCGCTTATAAACCGGCTTCAACCAAAGAGAAGCTTCCTGTGGTTTTCTGCCAAAAGTTTGATAGTTTGACATTTAAAAACATTGACATTATTATTATTTATTTTTCTCAAATACTGCTTTTTTATTTTACAGTGAAATGTAACAACAGTAATATTTCTTATTTTGTTTAATATTTTATATTTAGTAATAATAGTATAATTTATTACAAATTTATATACAAATTTATTTGTATAGCATTTTCACAATACACAGTTTTGGTGCAGCTTTATAGAATATTTCATTAATGTTAATATTAATATCTTAATTTCTTTTTTGCAATATAGTTGCATTAATCCGATTAGAGCTTGGTGATTTTATATATGTGTGTGTGTGTGTGTGTGTATATATATATATATATATATATATATATATATATATATATATATATATATATATATAAAACTAAAAATAAATAATAACTATAGTCACTTAAATATTATATATATATATATATATATAGTGATTATATATATCTGTGTGTGTATAAAACTAAAAATAATTAGTAATTTTTGATATATAATCGCTAAATATAATTATATTGTGATAATCAAAATTATAAAATTATTTTATTATATACACACACATTAAATTTATATATATATATATATACACACACACACACATACATACACACACTTATTATTTTGTAGTCATTTTGATATATATTCTCACAATTTTTGTCCAGTTTGCACATCACAAGCTCAATATTCATCAGGAAAACTGCAATCAGATTTTCTTCCCCAAATCATGCAGCGCTAAAATGTTTCATTGTAGCTGGAGGTTTGTCTTTAAATGCAGATCTTAATCCACTGGTCAGCAGTGAAGACTCTCTGAGTTCGTTCTGACGTGACGTGAACGCTGCAGACGATAATCTTGAGATGATGTAATGATTGCAATGCTCCTCATGATGAAAAACATTTGCACTTACCCACAATGCAATACGTCCTTGAGTCAGCCAGAACCAGATCTGTGTCTGTGCTCCTGTGTTCTATGACTCGGGGCTCTCTGGAATATTTTGCACTTTCTGCATGTCGAGTCGCTCTTGGTCTCTTCGTCTTCAGCATGTGAACACGAGTCTTCACAACACTGTGACTCCCCTGCAGAATAGACGCTGTGCATTATGGGGCTTTCCTTGGTTTGTGTAACTACATGGCATCCAAAAATACTCTAATAACAGGGTTTTGCAGTGATGTTGAGGAAGAGGGCTTTATTATATTTTTACAGGCTAATATGTCAGAAGTGATTGTTGTGCAGCGAAATGATCCAAAAACACACTTTCAGTTTTTTCACAGCTAATATAGTTATTAATGTTTTACTTTTTTTATATATATATATATTTTAGTTTGTATGTGTGTGCGTGTATATATAACAATTTATTTTTTTTATGTTTTATTTTATTTGTTTTATTTCTGTTGTATATTTTTGTATCCTTTTTTGCAATAGATTTAATTCATTTTTATTTAATTTTTAGTTATTTTGGTACATCAGGCTAAATTAAATGAAAAAGAGAACAATGAAAATGTGGGCATCTAGCTGAAAAATAAGTTGTTAAATAAGTTTTTTTTTCATGTTTTTTTTTTTTTTTTTTTACAAAAGTAATAAAAGTTTTAATTTTTTTAATAATTTAAAAAGTTTGTTTTTATAATTTTGCACCATCTGAAACCGTTATTTTAGTATCATTGATACAATATTATAGTTTTTATTAATATTTTTGAATTAGATCTTATTTTTAGATTTTCTGTTTTCATATTAATTTTAGTTAAAGTTTAGTCATTTTGTTTTGCCATTTTTATTATTTTTCTATATGTCTGTTTTTTTATAATATTTAAATGTAGTTTTTATTCATTTTAATTCAGTTTTAGTTTATGTTGGACTAAATGAAAATGAGAAATGTTTTCTTGTCAACTAGCTGAAATAAAAAAATTGTTTTATTTGTTTTTATGATTTTTTGGCTGCCGATGCTGCAGAGAGAGCACTTCTGACATTGAGTCTGACAGCATTATAAGGACAGAACTGTGTTATTGACTTTTCTCCAATAATGCATAATTCTAGAGCAATACGCTGGACTCAAACTCTTTATGGATGCATTAAAGGAATAATTCACCCAAAAGCAATCATTCACCCTCAGGTTGTTTCAGTGCACGATATCCAGTCAATTAGGAGAGGATCCGCTCGTTATTATTAGTCACATGGACTTTTATGGCACTTTTTTTTTGTTCCAAAGTAAGTTTGATTCATGATTGTGAGGTGAACCGTCCCTTTAAATGAATCTGTTCCTGGATGCTCAGCGTCCTTCAGACTAAACCACAGTGCAATTAAGTGTCTTTGTAAAGTCATTTCAGCTGATTTCACACGTTTACGATGTATCCACACAAAACACCTGCAGTTCTGTTATTGCTGTAAGAGGATGTGAGCATATTATTTGCTTTCTTCATACATCTGTTATTCGCAATTTTTTAAGTTTGTCTTAATTTTGTGCTGCCTTTAAAACTATCATCAAAGCCAGCTACTTGTTAACATCTTATGTGTTTTAAAAAATATATTTTTATTTTCATAATTTCATAATTTTGTGCTCATTCTGTAACTACTTTACAGCTGTCAGGTTGAAAAATATGTTTTAAATATAATTTTTATATATATTCTTAGAATTTTGCACAACTTCTGAAATGACTTACAGCTGATTTCAGATATCGATTTATGATTTAAGAAATTTAAATATTATTAAATGCTATTTATTTTTATTTCATTTTCAACTTTACGGCTGATGTCATTTAGGCCAGTAAATGTTAAAATCATACAAGTAAAAAAAAAAAAAAAAAAATCAAAATCAAATTTAATTAAAAAATATATGTTTATTTAATACATTTTAAATAATTGAAATAAAATCTATATTTTATAATTTATTTTGTTTGAAATTCCTTTACGACTGACATCATCAGGGCTGGCTACTTGTTAGCGTTACATCATTGTAGCACTGATGTTTTGTGTTGTATTCATTGATTTCTTTTTCAAACCAGCTTTAAAATCTCTGCGCTCGCAGCCAAACGCAGCACAGCCATTGAATGTTGATTCACACAAGCCTTGGCATCAGATCACACACACGCTGAAGCACAAACGGGCTTGAAGAAACTCATATGCATGCGTGCATGAGCGCAGACGCTGCAGTGCTGCCCGTCCTCTCAATAAACCACGTGCATGATGGGAAGCCAGAGAACCGTCTCAATGTTAAGCTGCCACTTACTGACCATTGACTTCACTGTTGATTTTCCAAAAGAAGAGCCACAAGCTCCGTCTCTGATGTGAATGTGGCATGAGCGGGTGTTTTTATACTCTGGGGACGTTTATAATTTCATTTTGATTGTGTTTAATGAGGATGATCGTGGATTACTGCAGCATTTGCTTCCTATTAAAACAATAATGATCAACCCACTCTGTTTCTTGTCTTATGAAACACCCGCAAGAGCTACTAAGTGTTGCTGTTTTTCTTTCTTTACAAAATTATTCACATTTATTGATTATAAAATGTCCAGGTCATCATGCATAATGGATCTGAGCAATTAGTAATATTATTTATATTTGTATATTAGAACGCTTGTTAATGCGTGTCTCTTGACTTTTTTTGTCATTTGCATTAACTATTAAAAACAAAATAATTTGTAAAAATAAATTTTACCCCCCCCCAGTCACATGACCTCGTTTCATTTAATTCAGAACTGATCTGAAGAATGTTCTACATTTTAAAGACTCTTCCAAAGTGAAATTCTTGAAAAATTCTCAGCTTCTTCAAAACATATATATATTTCTGATTTTGCTAATTATTATTTTCCTAACTTTAAGTTTAATGATGGTTTTAAGTACATTACGTAACCACTATATATATATATATATATATATATATATATATGTATTTTTGTATATATATGTATTTTTGTATATATATGGTTTTTTTTTTTACACACTAACATTTCCACAAATGACCACATAAAATAAATAAAAAATGTAATGCTGTTAGAATGCACTTAGAGTGGAAGAAAACTGCACCAGCATTTAACAGCAGAAAAGTAAGGTGTCATTTTTATTAAATAACTTACATTTTTCATTAAAAAAATTATCTGAGCTGTAATGTCACACTTTTGAAGTGGAACTACTTTTCTAGGTGAATGGTTATATTACTAATGACAGGAATTATGTCATTAACAACCAAAGATATTCTATTAACTACAAAACCATTAAAAAAATAATAAAAAATGTTTATATATACAGGTCCTTCTCAAAAAATTAGCATATTGTGATAAAAGTTCATTATTTTCCATAATGTAATGATAAAAATTAAACTTTCATATATTTTAGATTCATTGCACACCAACTGAAATATTTCAGGTCTTTTATTGTTTTAATACTGATGATTTTGGCATACAGCTCATGAAAACCCAAAAATCCTATCTCAAAAAATTAGCATATCATGAAAAGGTTCTCTAAACGAGCTATTAACCTAATCATCTGAATCAACTAATTAACTCTAAACACCTGCAAAAGATTCCTGAGACTTTTAAAAACTCCCAGCCTGGTTCATTACTCAAAACCGCAATCATGGGTAAGAGGTTAACCCAGAAGGCCATCATTGACACCCTCAAGCGAGAGGGTAAGACACAGAAAGAAATTTCTGAACGAATAGGCTGTTCCCAGAGTGCTGTATCAAGGCACCTCAGTGGGAAGTCTGTGGGAAGGAAAAAGTGTGGCAAAAAACGCTGCACAACGAGAAGAGGTGACCGGACCCTGAGGAAGATTGTGGAGAAGGACCGATTCCAGACCTTGGGGGACCTGCGGAAGCAGTGGACTGAGTCTGGAGTAGAAACATCCAGAGCCACCGTGCACAGGCGTGTGCTTTTGAACCAGAAACAGCGGCAGAAGCGCCTGACCTGGGCTACAGAGAAGCAGCACTGGACTGTTGCTCAGTGGTCCAAAGTACTTTTTTCGGATGAAAGCAAATTTTGCATGTCATTCGGAAATCAAGGTGCCAGAGTCTGGAGGAAGACTGGGGAGAAGGAAATGCCAAAATGCCTGAAGTCCAGTGTCAAGTACCCACAGTCAGTGATGGTTTGGGGTGCCATGTCAGCTGCTGGTGTTGGTCCACTGTGTTTTATCAAGGGCAGGGTCAATGCAGCTAGCTATCAGGAGATTTTGGAGCACTTCATGCTTCCATCTGCTGAAAAGCTTTATGGAGATGAAGATTTCGTTTTTCAGCACGACCTGGCACCTGCTCACAGTGCCAAAACCACTGGTAAATGGTTTACTGACCATGGTATTACTGTGCTCAATTGGCCTGCCAACTCTCCTGACCTGAACCCCATAGAGAATCTGTGGGATATTGTGAAGAGAAAGTTGAGAGACGCAAGACCCAACACTCTGGATGAGCTTAAGGCCGCTATCGAAGCATCCTGGGCCTCCATAACACCTCAGCAGTGCCACAGGCTGATTGCCTCCATGCCACGCCGCATTGAAGCAGTCATTTCTGCAAAAGGATTCCCGACCAAGTATTGAGTGCATAACTGAACATAATTATTTGAAGGTTGACTTTTTTTTGTATTAAAAACACTTTTCTTTTATTGGTCGGATGAAATATGCAAATTTTTTGAGATAGGAATTTTGGGTTTTCATGAGCTGTATGCCAAAATCATCAGTATTAAAACAATAAAAGACCTGAAATATTTCAGTTGGTGTGCAATGAATCTAAAATATATGAAAGTTTAATTTTTATCATTACATTATGGAAAATAATGAACTTTTATCACAATATGCTAATTTTTTGAGAAGGACCTGTATATGGTACTTTAAGTACTATATATATAGTACTATTTATATATAAATAGTACTTTAAGTTAAAATAAATGCTGTGGCAACCAGCTGAAATAATAATAAAAAAAGTTTTACATTTAAAATAAGTTTAAATATTTCAAGTAGCTAAAGTAGTTTCATGGCTTTGGTTTTAGTTAAGTATAATGACCCTGCAAAGACAGAATGTACATGCATTAAAGTTTTTCTTAAACTACTCTTAAAAATATAGGTGCTTCAAAAGGTTCCTCAAGCGATGCCATAGAAGAACCATTTTTGGTTCCACCAAGAACCATTCAGTCAAAGGTTCTTTAAAGAACCATCTCTTTCTTACCTTTTTATAATCTGAAGAACCTTATTTCACCACAAAGAACCGTTTGTGAACTTTTATCACAGAAATGAAGACACGGACACAACGGTTTATTGTTTTACAGTACAAAAACAAAAACAAAAACAAGATTTTATTAAAGAAGCATAAAAAATAAAACTCTTGATACATTTCTTATAACCGTCAAGTCAGCTCAAATTATACGTGTATACAATTGTTCCAGCTCACGGTTAAAAGGTCCATAAACTTTCAAATAAAATATATTTCAATTTTAAATTTTCTTCAATAATTTTTTTCTCATTTTGTTATAAATTGCCTATATGTTGTACACAGGAAACAGAAATATGGAAAATAAAGATAAATTTGCTGTAATAAAAGGGTCACATTATAATCTGGGATATTTATGTCAAGGTAAGCAAATAAATTGTAAAAATAAAATGTGTAAAAAAGTTTTTTTTTGTCTTTAGAAAATTATTAGCTAATGCCTCATGGCTTCAAGACATGCAGAGAGTTTAACTTACAAATAACGATACGCGTTTTAAAAACTACATTAACCTTTTCCGTCATACGTTTGAAAACTAATCCCAATGATTGTATTGAGGATATTTACAATTACGCCTGATATTCGGTTATTGAAATCGCTTTTGGTTCTGCGTAAGAAAGGAATTAAAGCGAAAGTAAAAGCCGAGCGAGTTCAGGGCACAGATGAATCATGGGAAAACAGCGTCTGACGTCGTTCTAATGCAAAAACCGCCTGAGATCGTCCTCAGCAAACCCTGTTTGAGGACAAAAAGAAAAGAAAGGAAACCGTTCGACTTCAGGCCGATTGTTCACTAGTCACATGACCCTCTTCGCCAGTACCAAAACACGTCACAAACACGCACAACCTGAAAACTACTAGCTTCTTGTACCTTTCAACCCGTTACACTACTAAATGCTGCTTTTAACGAAGTCTGGGGACGAAAAGAAGAAAACGAACGGCTCAGATTCGACGCGGCTCTCTGTACAAATCACGAAAACTGGAAGAGCGGAGAGAGCTTATGTCACAATCTTCATTCCCGGCAGCGAGTTTCACCACCAAGGCACCGTTAGCGCTTGAATCCTGGCACATTTAATATTCGACACGCCAAAGAAAATCTAAACACGTGTCTAGAGAAAGAAACCTGTACAAACCAAAATGCATTCTCGCCCTTTAAGACGTCAAGAGTCCCTCGCGTTCAAGGAGAAACGGCTCGTGCATTGCTAAAACGTACGGAAGCCCTGGTGATTTAGCTGCCACGCGGACTAGCATCCCGTTTATTAGGACGACCTGAAGTGTAGTGTGCAACCAGAAGCCCTTTAGAGTGTGAAAGCATGGCTTGTCGCGTAAAAACCGTCGGGCGGGGCTACAGGTTAATTCATAGGCAGCGTATGGGGAGCTAAGTGCGATCGTAAACGAAAGGGCCGGAAGACAGACGCTAACTCCAGCTAAATACATTTCTGTGTCACAGTCGCTCTCGCACACAATCACGACTAAACATTCGAAAGATTATTCAATATGCGATTTGATTTGAAAAGTCGTAACAGATAAAAGCTCCTCGGTAAATACTAGCAACCCTGTTTCTGGAGTGCAGGAATGAACCGACACGTGAATGTTTTAAGGTAGTGTGGCAGAAGAGAAAATGCACGGTAATGATATTCATAACATGTACTACTCTAGCTATTTCAGATCCAACATACACTAGAACCGTCGCATATCGACTCGTATAAATATTAAGTGTTCGATAATAAAACAGAAATTTCTCATGTTTTGGTCTAAACGAGCGCAGCTTTCGCATAAAAAAAACACCCCCACAAAAATAATTTAAAAAACGACTGCATCGGCAACACGGAAAGAAAAAAAAAACGCGTTAGAAAAAAGTGCAGCGTAAAAGTCGAGTAGAAAAAGTCGGAAGCATGATGGAAAAATAACCCACCGAATATGAACGGCTGAAGATAAGACGCAGTCTGACAAGTACTTGAGTGTGTAATACAGTCACTGTTGTTGTTGTTATTATTATTACTGTCAATAAATCAGAATAGTGTCATTTCTAATAATTACTCAAGGCAGTCTTCGTTTAAGAGAAGATCCGGATGCACTGCGTGGCAGGAGTGTGGCAAACGGGACACTCGGGATCCTGCGACTGGCAAATCTGCCCGGCGCAATCCATGCAGAAGAGGTTGTGGCCACACGGGACGAGTGCAGCCGTCACCTCGCTCTCGCAGCACACGAAACAATCCCGCGACACCATCCCGGCCAGGCCACCCGCTTTGAGGCGTCCTAGCATGGTGGATGCGATTCCACCTCCGCTTCCGCCGCCTTCTGAATCAGTTGGCGAGCCACCCGGGAGCGACGATGCCGAGCAGGACGAGTATCCGGTGCTGCTTCCGCCACTGCTGCCGCCGCCCGTCTGGAGCCAGGAGAGCGCGCTGAGCGGGTCGCTTTGGGCCCGGCGGGCGAGCGGGTGATCTGGGTCGGGCGAGAGGCGCGGGGTTACTGCTCCGCCGCTGAGGCCGCTGCTGTTGCGACGTATTGGCTGAGGAGGCGGTGGCGGCTGCTTTGCACCGTTCAGAAATGGCGCCCATATATTCGCAGCGCCAAATTCAAAACCCAAATCTTCTGACGTCGCAGGCAAGTTCGGAGTCGAATCGCCCGCGAAGGAGAAGCTCCCGCCGGCACTGCTAGTGCTAAAGGGGCTCGTGGGGCTTCCACCGCCGTCCGCCGCCCGTCGAGTCGCCGAAAATGATTCGGACGACATCTTGCGTGTCGAATGGTGCATCTGCGACGGAGGTGGAGGAGCCGAATGAGTCGCACGCGACCAAAGTGCGCCGCTCAAACCGAGCGCTCCAAGACCCTCTAAACTCACATCCGTCCCGTTGTTGTGGAAGTCATTTTCGGTTTGGAGGTCGACGAAAGCGCCGGTGCGCAGCGTGATGTGCGTTTCGATCTCTTCGCGCGCGCGGTCCACGTTCTCCGGCATGCCGGTGACCTCGAACACGGGGTCTTTTTCGCGGCTCGGCGTCACGATGTAGGTGTGCGTCTGCTGCTGGATGCGTTTGATCGTGGCCCCTTTGGGTCCCACCACTAGGCCCACGACGCGGTAGGGAACGCGCACCTGGATGGTGGTCTGTCCGGGGAGGTTGGGAGGGCCGGGAAGCGAGCCGCTCGATCCGGGGCCGTTTGCGCCGGCTTTGCAGCGCGAGGCGCGGATCATGGAGAAGTGCTCGGCCGCTGAGATGATCTCGCGTTTGGCCATTTCCACGTCCTCGCGGCGGCCCGTCACGATGAACACGGGTTCTTCTCCTCTCACGGGGGTTTTGATGTAAGTGTTTGTTTTCGCACGCAAAGCTTTGATCTTGCAACCTGCAAAAAACAAGAAATAAACGTTAAAAATGACGCATTCGACTAACTGACAATAAATATTTATTTATTGTAATGCATAAATAATTTTAATTGTTTCAGTATTTTCATGCTTTAATACTAGTTGCAATAAAATTACACCATTTTTACTAATGCACACATTAACTAAAATTATTTTAATTCGTTGAGATACGACATGGTATATTGTACTTTTTAAAATTAATTTGCCATACCACAGGAACGTTTAAATGAACTAGCAAGGGCAAAAAAGTTGAATAAAAAAAGAAAAGGCAAATTATGACAGACATGTAAAGTTATACATATATATAAATGTAATGATTACATTATATTAATAATTAGTCAATAATACTATTAACAATTTTTTGATTATCATAAGCGTTTACCCAAATAAACAAAGCCTTGATTCTTATATTTGAATTTTTTTTTAATACTTTTAATGAGCTAATTTTACCTGAAAGACAAAAAAAGCAAAATGCAAATTATGACAGGCATACATATATTTATTGAATATATTAATTCCAATATTTTATTAAAATCAATAATACTGACTGTGACTATCATATAAATGCACAACCAAATAAATACCTTGTTTCTAAAATATTTTAGAATACCATTTTTAATTAGTTATTTTATTAACTTTTTTAATTATAAAACTTATCTGCCACAGTTATAAATGAAGATGCCATGAAATTAGTTAAAAATGCATAATTTCAACAGAGAAACTCTAGTTTTTAAAAAAAGGATAAAAGGTTGAATTTAAAAAAGGTGACAGACATATGTAAATTTATACATAATTATTAATATTGTAATGAAGTAAAATTATGTAAGAAATTATGTTATTAACTCAGACACGTGGTATATCTCTAGTTTTTAAAAATTCATGTCACTACATCACCATTTAAATGAACTTACAAAGACAAAAGGTTGAATGGAAAATGTAAATTTATGCATCATAATAACCAAAATGTTATTATATTCAAATTCAATAGTGATCATACATTATTCCACATAAGTCTTTACCCACATAAATAAATCTTTGTTTCTAATATCTGCAAGCATAATATTTTAAATGAATCAATTTACTTTATTATAATCCTAAAAAAATTTCAGTAGTAGCATGCTATAGTTTGAAAATTTATACTTCATAAGTAATTAATTAATTTGTCAGGACCATTTAAAAATTAAAAACTAGCAAAGGCAAAAGGTTGAATACTTTACACATACTTTAATACAATATTTACGATAATTAATTTAATTCAGTAATAGTGACACTTCCTGTGACTATCATATAAGCTTATAACCAGGTCACATAAAGCCTGCAAATTATAGGCTTTATTTGCAAATTAAGTTATAAATGCTTCATAATTCACCCGTGCATTGATAATAAAGTGCAGAATAAAGATGTTTTATTCATTCATCGGCTGTTATTGTGCGGTGCAGAGGTGCGCTGTTCCTTTAAATCCGGGTCACTTCACTCAGCCAATGGCGCGCGCGCTCTGTGACGTCATCGCGGGAGGCAGAACACATGGCATTTCAAACAAAGAGAACAATGCCGCGCCGAGCCAAACCTCGCGTCGCTCGCAGAAACCGCGCTTGTTCCACAGAAACTCAAGTCATTGGAGATTATTCCTCGCGGGTTTGTAACTAACAAGTCCATCGGAGCTGAAATGCGCGTCCCCGGCCTTCTATAATTGCATAACTCATATCCTCACATGACCCCTGCGCGTTCACATAACACTCCGGATCCTGAACGGAACGCAGTCAGAGATCGATAATCAGCAGACAGTAAGGCTCGTGAAGCCGCAGCGGTCGATGCGAGTCTCTATTGTCTGGTTCAGAGCGACAGACCCCCTCCTCCACCCACAACATCCACACTACTAATGTTTATGAAGGACAGAAACACGTCTAAACGTCCAAAAGTACGAAAACACCCGTGCACGCGTGCCAAAACACCACCAACAGAAGCGCAATGCACACGCACCAGGCCGCTCATAATGCGCGCTTATTGTTCTGATGCACTGCATTGCTTTGTTTATGATGTCTAGGAACAGAACGGGAGTGAATATTCAAATCACAGCTTTTGCATGCAATCTCAGACTATTAAAACGATGCTTTTCATATTGCTCCAATGCACGGAACAAAGAATTCAGGCAAACAATCACATTTTTTTAATGCGACTGACTAGTAAACAATGTCACATGACTGATCCCAGTTAGGTTATGCTTATTTTTTTGTTCAACTGCATTCGTTGTTTATTAAATTTTGGAACACAAGGCAATATTTTGCACGCAAATCACTACTTTCAATGATTTCTATTGTTCAAATGCATTGCATTCATTGTTTATGACTCTTGAAACAAAGAATATTTTTGCATTTCCATATTTTTTTGCGGGCAAATAACTACCTTTAATGCATTTTATATTGTTCAATCGTTTAAGAACATTAAATTTGTTTGGACATAATATTTATCAAGCAAATACCTACTTGCAATAATTTCTATTGTTCAAATGCATTGCATTAATTGTTTTTTTCTATCTTGAAACAAAGAATATCATGAAATTTTCATATTTTGCACGCAAAATGCTTTCATATTGTTCAAATGCATTGCATTTATTTATCTTTTAAGAACATAATTTCATATTTTGCGAGCAAATAACTACTTGCGGTGCTTTTCTATTGTTCGAGTGCACTGCATTTGTTGGGATATGATATTAAAACACATTTATCACGCAAATAACTATATGCAATGCTTTACAATTGTTCAAATGCATTGCATTTATTGTTTATCCTCTCTCGGGACATAAACAATATTACAACACTCACTTATTGTTCTACTCCTCTGCATTGCATTTGTTTATCATCTCTTGGATCATAAAGAATCGTAATCAAAGGCATGTTATGTTTTTGTTTATGATGTTTTAGTGAATATTAAAGTCGAGTTACCTTGTCTGCCGACGATCTCGGCCACATGCTCTGACGTGGGCACCGGCACGCACTCGGTCATGTTGACGCTTCTCTTGCGGAGCACCGAGCTTTGTTCCGCGAGGATGGAGGAGTGCGGGCCGGCCATGTGGTATCCGCCGCCTCCTCCCGAGCCGTAGTACTCCGGCGAGGGCGAGCAGGAGCCGGGCGACTCCCGGGAGCCGTTCGTGTGCTCAAGCAGCTGCAGATCGACGTATCCGCCTCCCCCGTTACAGTTCTCACCGACCGAGGTCCCGTCCAGACAGTCGACCTTCTCCAGCGCCATGAGTGACAGCTGATCCAGAGCGAAGCGCAGCGCCTCCTGATGGTCCTCGCCCCGGGGCTCCTGCTCGGTGACCCCGCCGGACTGTCCGGTGCTGCTCACTACCATCTCGTGATCCATGATGTCAGGGTGGAACAACGGGCTAGGCATAGTAGCGCCCGCGTGCGCATCAGACAACGGACCGAGCGCGCTTCCTAAAAGAAAAAAACACAATTAAAACAATCAAACACCTTGAGAAGCAGCACAAACCATCTAGAAACGCTCGAAGCAGTCTAAGTGCACACTACAGTGCGCTAAAGCGAGTGTGCTGCTTGTTTTCTAGCACTCCATGCGTCGTGTCCCTTTTGTCTTTATTGTTTCTGCTGCTCTTTAGCTCCGCGAGGTAGCCTCGCAGCGCGGGTATGTTTCGCGTCAAGCGGCCGTTATTACGCAGAGTTCGCGGCGGGAGCGTGACGCGCGCGTCCGCGCCTCGCGATCGGTTGATTTGTGAGTTTAAACGGAGATAACTGGAGTTGAAAGTGAAGTGTTGTTAGCCGCGTCGCTAACCGGAGACGATCAGTCACATTGTCGCCTTTGTTTGCGGATCTCAGCCGCGCACCACGCGGGCAATCCCGGGCGTTAACGGAAACCGGCGGACAAGAAACTAGCACGGACAAGCGTTAAATACAGTGGCAGTACCTCACCTTACGTGTTCCCGCTCCGCTCGCCGCTCGTGTCTGCTGTTTCTGGCGGATGAGGGAGATGTGATGGTGGCTAGCCGCTAGCGGAGCTGCTAACTGTTGGGGGGCGTTGGAGGTAAAGACTCGTTTTAAAAGCATTCGCGGTCAAAATCAAACCCCGGCGCGCGTTGGAATCACGCGTCCCGCCTCGGCACCGCTCACGCACGCGGTCTGCTCATTGTTTCTCCGGTTGTTTTCACGCGTGTGTACAGTATAGAGCGCGTTCTCCCGTTCCTCCGGTCCGCCGTCTTTGTCTGTCTGTGTGTGCAGACACTCTCTCTCTCTCTCTCTCTCTCTCTCTCTCTCGCTGCGCTGACGTCACCCGGCGCACAACAAAGGGTTCAAAGGCCACGTGCTGCGCTTCTGGGCCGATTATTTCTTTACAAGTAAATGTATATTGCAATAATATATGTCCATTATATTGAGCCTGTATAAACTCAATCTATATTATAATACATTTTAATGATTCCGTTTATAGATAAATTTTTTCATGAATAGATTATATCAAAGTTCAAGTTTCAACACATTTTTATTAACTATTAAATCAGTTTTAAAAAAAAATTAATATGGGAAAGCATATGCATGTATTAATAAACATTTAATTAAATGGTGATATAGATATATATATAACAGAAAAAAATATAACAAAAATATTTTAATTATGGAATTTTATGTGCACACACATATAATTCCATGTATTATACTGTAAAAACATTTAATTAACTAATAAATAAGTGTAAGAAACAATTACTATGTTAATTATGCAAAATATTGATATGGTAAAGCATACGTATTAATATTTGTCATCAGTTAATTGTTTATATATATATATATATATATATATATATATATATATATATATATATATATATATATATTATTCCATAAATATATTTTATATTATAAACATATTTGATAAACACTAAATATGTAAATATTTAAATATGAACATTAATTAATGAAAAAGGTTTGTGACTCATTTTTTTTTTTTTTTTTTTTATCAAATGCCAATATTTGCATTAAAAGAAAAAATGAATATGCTGACGTGTGTTGAAAGTCTTTTATTTTCCAAGTTTACAAAATAATGTGTCTCTCAGCTACAAGGTTTGTCAAAAATATCTAAGATTTCTTGCAAATAAAGGGAAACACAAACACCGCTCCCGCTTTTCTCAAATAGGACTGCAGTGCAATCATTTGTGACAAAAAAAAATAAATCAGGTTACAAGTCGATCATCTATTAAATTCAATCCTGGGTTTGTGAAGAATTAGTGTAAATAAAAAACAACTGACCAAACACTGGATAAACAGATGCATCATGCAGATTTCTGTGCTGTGAGCGTTCAGTCCACAATGCATCTCTGAATAATGTACCAACTTCATACAGCAACACAAACAGCTTGATCCAATCTCATCTCACTGAAAAATAACTCCAGAAATATTGTAAAACTGTCCATATCTTCTGACATTCAATGATATCAGCTATGCATTGAATACAAAAACCTAAAAGCACCAATGTAAGAGCTTATATCATATATCTACGCTCAAATAGCACTGTAACAAAAGCTAAAATATAAAGGAACCAGGAAGAATTGAGCACCGTATTTGTACCAGCCATCACAAATCTATATGTACTAATAGTAGATTATTTCCATAATCAGTCATAAAAAACATGGCATTTCGTTTGTACAGTACAGGTCAAAAGTCTGGAAACATTACTATTTTTAATGTTTTTGAAAGAAGTCTCTTCTGCTCATCAAGCCTGCATTTATTTGATCAAAAATACAGAAAAAACAGTAATATTGTGAAATATTATTACAACTTAAAATAATAGTTTTCTATTTGAATATACTTTAAAAAATAATTTATTCCTGTGATGCAAAGCTGAATTTTCAGCATCATTACTCCAGCCTTCAGTGTCACATGTAACATCCAGTCTATCACATGATCATTTAGAAATCATTCTAATATTCTGATTTATTATGAGTGTTGGAAACAGTTCTGCTGTCTAATATATTTGATGAATAAAAGGTTAAAAAGAACTGCATTTATTCAAAATAAAAAAAAAAATTCTAATAATATATATTCTAATAATATATTTTCTTTACTATCACTTTTTATCAATTTAACACATCCTTGCTGAATAAAAGTATTGATTTTATTTAAAAAAAGAAAGAAAGAAAAAAAAATTACTGACCAGTAGTGTATATTGTTATTACAAAATATTTATATTTTAAAAACATAGCTTCTTTTTTTTTTATTCATCAAAGTATCCTAAAAAAGTATCACATGTTCTGAAAAAATATTAAGCAGCAGAACTGTTTCCAACTTTGATAATGATTCATCATATTAGAATGATTTCTAAAGGATCATGTGATAATGATCCTAAAAATTCAGCTTTGCATCACAGAAATAAATGATAATTTAAAGTATAATAAATTTAAAAACAATTATTTTAAGTTGTAATAATATTTCACAATATTACAGTTTTTTCTGTATTTTTGATCGAATAAATGCAGGCTTGATGAGCAGAAGAAACTTCTTTCTAAAACATTAAAAATAGTAATGTTTCCAAACTTTTGACCTGTACTGTATATTAAAAAAAAACTGTGAAGCTTAAGTTACGACGTCTGAAAAAAAACAACAACCTGGACTTAGGAAACTCCCTCAAACCCACTGCGTGATGCTGGAAACCCAGATCTCATGGACATGATGGAGCCAAACATTAAACACGCTGTACAAAAATACAGCAAATCCACTGAAAACCAGTTAAAGTTAGGAAAACAGTCAATTTGGTTTTATAAAACTGCTTGAAATGTTAACGTAAAACACATTCACAGTGGAGCTGGAGAAGAAAGGCAGGAGAGCAGCGTCGAGATCAGCTCAAGTCTGAGTGCGTCTTTGGGTTTGGGGAGGAAGAACGCCGTCGTCCAGGTCGATCTCGTCCCTGCAGACACACAGATGAACAGCGTTACACGTCCTTCAGTAAAGATCTGATCACAGACTCGGAACTGTCGTTTGAAGCAGGGCTGCACTGGGTCACAATTTGTTTTCTGAAACACTTGACGTGAGAGTAATGACAGCAGCATTGGGGAAAGAAATAAAAATATATACACTACCGGTCAAAAGTTTGGGATCAGTAACGATTTGTAATGTTTTTTACAGGAGTTTCTTCTGCTCATCAAGGCTGCATTTATTTGTTCAAAAATACAGGGAAAAAAAATTACATTGTGAAATATTATTATGATGTAAAATAACGTGTTTCTATTTTAATATACATTAAAATCTAATTTATTCCGGTGATTCAAAGCTGTATTTTCAGCATCATTACTCCAGTCTTCAGTGTCACATGATCTTCAGAAATCATTCTAATATGATGATTTATTATCAGTTGTGCTGGAAACTGTCCAGCTTAATATTTTTTTGGAACCTGTGATACTTTTTTTTCGGGATTCTTTGATGAATAAAAACTTAAAAAGAAGAGCATTTATTTAAAATAGAAATCTTGTTTTAACAATATACACTACCATTCAAAAGTTTGGGGGTCAGTAAATTTTTATTCTTTCTTTTTTTGAAAGAAATTAAAACTTTTATTCCGCAAAGGATGTGTTAAATTGATAAGAAGTGATAGAAAAGATTTCGATTTTGAATAAATGCTGTTCTTTTTAACTTTTTATTCACCATTCACTTTTATTCTACTAGTGCATTATTCCCAAGATATTACATGTATTGTAACACTGTATAAAAAAACTCATGAGAGACTATCACGATTTGGCAAATAATGAAAAAATAGAAAAAAAAAATTAAGTTAAAAACAAAAAAATGTATGTACACATACATATCAAATGGATTAAAAATAGGCTTCTTTTGTTCTAAGCATAATTGCAAATTAGATTTTTCCTTAATGTTTTATGCACTTAAGTCCCAAATGCACTAAAATGAAAACTAAACAGCAAACTGTAAATTTCTACGATCATTCAAAAATAGTAGTTAAAGTAAGAACGCAGTTAAAGAGATTAATATAGTGATTAATATAATGATTCTTTGTCTTGAAAAGCCTCCTCCTCCTCCTCGCTGAATGAAGAATCATCCATTAGTCTGGTTTGTTTTTCTCTTACGGCTAAACAGACTCCATTTCCTCGTCGCTGGACTCTTCCTTCAGAGATTTGGCCTCAGTGGCGGCTTCCTCTATGTGCGCGAGCATGTCTGCCATGAGCGCTTCCTCCAGCCTCTTCCTCACGCTGTACACCAGATCCTCCTGCTTCCTGTGGACGACGAGTGCGTTTCAATCAAGCACTCAGATATCTGTCATCTTCATTAAACGTTCATTATTCTACTGTAACATACTGGAGCTCAAAACCGCAGGAACCACTCGTGACGTAAGGTCAGACCGGTCTTATTTTAGTATTTCTGATATACTACTAATAATCTGTATTACACTTTATTTTTCTATTTTAATATTTTGTTTTCACTTTCATTTTAGTTAAAATATTAGTCATTTTGTTGTGTTTTCGTATTTTTGTCTACAGTTTGTTTTTTATTTAGTTTGTTATTTTAGTTCTTCAAATTAAAATGTTTTTTGTCTATATAGTTTTTATTTAGTCGTAGTTTGGTTTTCATTATTTTAGTTCTTCAAATTAAACTTTTTTTTGGTCTATATAGTTTTATTAATTTTATTTAGTTGTAGTTTAGTTTTCATTATATTAGCACTTTAGATTAAACTTATTTGTCTATATATTTATTATTTTATTTAGTTGTTTTCATTATTTTAGTAATTAATTAAACTTGTCTATATAGTTTTTATAAATTTTTATTTAATTGTTTAGTTTTCATTATTTTAGTTCTTCAAATTAAACTAAACTTAGATTTTTTGTCTATATAGTTTTTTAATTTGTTTTATTTAGATGTAGTTTCGTTTTCATTATATTAGCACTTCAGATTAAACGTATTTGTCTATATAGTTTATCATTTTATTTAATTGTTTTCAGTATTTTAGTACTTAAACTTTTTTGTCTATATAGTTTTCATTTGGTCAGAGTTTGGTTTTCATTATTTTAGTACTTCAAATTAAACTTTTTTGTCTATATAGTTTTTATAAATTTTTATTTAGTTGTAGTTTAGTTTTCATTATTTTAGTTCTTCAAATTAAACTAAACTGATTTTTTTGTCTATATAGTTTTTATACATTTTTATTTAGATGTAGTTTAGTTTTCATTATATTAGCACTTCAGATTATACTTATTTGTCTATATTGTTTATTTTATTTAGTTGTTTTCATTATTTTAGTACTTAAACTTTTTTGTCTATATAGTTTTCATTTGGTCAGAGTTTGGTTTTCATTATTTTAGTACTTCAAATTAAACTTTTTTTGTCTATATAGTTTTTATTAATTTTTATTTAGTTGTAGTTTAGTTTTCATTATTTTAGTTCTTCAAATTAAACTAAACTGATTTTTTGTCTATATAGTTTTTATACATTTTTATTTAGATGTAGTTTAGTTTTCATTATATTAACACTTCAGATTGAACTTATTTGTCTATATAGTTTATTATATTTATTTAGTTGTAGTTTTCATTATTTTAGTTTAAATTAAACTTTGTCTATATAGTTTTTATTTTTTATTTAGTTGTAGTTATTTTACTAATTCAAATTAAACTTATTTCTCTGTATAATTTCTATTATTTTTTATTTAGTTGTAGTTTTCATTATTTTAGCACTTCAAATTAAACTTTTTGGTCTATATAGTTTTTATTAATTTTTATTTAGTTGTAGTTTAGTTTTCATTATTTTAGTTCTTCAAATTAAACTAAACAGATTTTTGTCTATAGTTTTTTAATATTTTTTTTATTTAGATGTAGTTTAGTTTTCATTATATTAGCACTTCAGATTATACTTGTCTATATAGTTTATTTTATTTAGTTGTTTTCATTATTTTAGTACCTATTTAAACTTTTTTTGTCTATATAGTTTTTATTATTTATTTAGTTGTAGTTATTTTACTAATTCAAATTAAACTTATTTCTCTGTATAATTTCTATTATTTTTTATTTAGTTGTAGTTTTCATTATTTTAGCACTTCAAATTAAACTTTGTCTATATAGTTTTTATTAATTTTTATTTAGTTGTAGTTTAGTTTTCATTATTTTAGTTCTTCAAATTAAACTAAACAGATTTTTGTCTATATAGTTTTTTAATATTTTTTTATTTAGATGTAGTTTAGTTTAGTCATTATATAAGCACTTCAGATTAAATTTATTTGTCTATATAGTTTATCATTTTATTTAGTTGTTTTCAGTATTTTAGTACTTAAATTTTTTTGTCTATATAGTTTTCATTTGGTCAGAGTTTGGTTTTCATTATTTTAGTACTTCAAATTAAACTTTTTTTGTCTATATAGTTTTTATTAATTTTTATTTAGTTGTAGTTTAATTTTCATTATATTAGCACTTCAGATTATACTTATTTGTCTATATAGTTTATTTTATTTAGTTGTTTTCATTATTTCAGTACTTATTTAAACTTTTTTTGTCTATATAGTTTTCATTTGGTCAGAGTTTGGTTTTCATTATTTTAGCACTTCAAATTAAACTTTTTTTTGTCTATATAGTTTTTATACATTTTTATTTAGATGTAGTTTAGTTTTCATTATTTTAGTTCTTCAAATTAAACTTATTTGTCTATATAGTTATATTTATTTAGTTGTAGTTTTCATTATTTTAGTAGTTTAAATTAAACTTTTTTGTCTATATAGTTTTTATTTTTTATTTAGTTGTAGTTATTTTACTAATTCAAATTAAACTTATTTTTCTGTATAATTTCTAATATTTTTCATTTAGTTGTAGTTTTCATTATTTTAGCACTTAAAATTAAACTTTTTTGTCTATATAGTTTTTATTAATTTTTATTTAGTTGTAGTTTAGTTTTCATTATTTTAGTTCTTCAAATTAAACTAAACAGATTTTTGTCTATATAGTTTAAAAAAAAAATAATTTAGATGTAGTTTAGTTTTCATTATATTAGCACTCCAGATTAAACTTATTTGTCTATATAGTTTATTTTTATTTAGTTGTAGTTTTCATTATTTTTGTACTTCAAATTAAACTTTTTTGTCTATATAGTTTTTATTTTTTTATTTAGTTGTAGTTATTTTAGTAATTCAAATTAAACTTTTTTGTCTATATAGTTTTTTTTATTTAGTTGTAGTTATTTTAGTAATTCAAATTAAACTTTTTTGTCTATATAGTTTTTATTTATTTTTTTATTTAGTTGTAGTTTAGTTTTAGTTATTTTGGCACATCAAGTTAAACCAAACGAAAATTAGAAATGTTGCTAAAAATAAAATAGCTAAAATAAGATGAAATAAAATAAGTTAAAATTATTTGCTAAAACACCTTATTGTATTAGACTAGCTGAAATATTAATATATTAATAACAATTTTTGTATTTATTTAGTTTTCGTAAACGATAATAACCCTAGGTTAGACAGAAAAAAATAAACACACATCAAAATGAGTTTATTCCTAAATAGCAGAAGAAAGAAAATGTGTTTTACGAATCAATGATGGGGAAGTTATAACCTACACTGGATGTGACATTAAACTTTGATGTTTCTTACATCACAAGAGAAGATGGCGTTTACACAGATGTTTTAAAAAAACATCATAATATGACAAA
>JANHFF010001970.1:32500-62366 GCA_024542945.1 allo-octoploid hybrid of Carassius auratus x Cyprinus carpio
AATAGCATCCAGCTATTCTCTTGATAAATAAGCGATTATTAATAATTAGTTTCCTCATTAATTGAACTTTTGCTGCCGCTGCATCACTTAACAATGTTATCCGATTAAATATCATTAATACAGTGCAGACTCGAATATAAACGATAGTCAGACTACAGGGAAATATTTTATTCAGTTTAAACTCGAACAGAACATTAGTTAAACTAGATAAACAAAACAAAAACAATGAGTTAGCATAGCTGCTAGCGCAGATTAGCGTTTAGCGCTAACGTTAACTCGCACGAGTCGAAAAACTCGGTTAGCTTCACGTACGCACGACAAACAACAATAATCTGGAATAATAACGTACTAGAATACTCAGTTAGCCGATTGAGGTCGGTTTTGATTGTTAACTATTATATAAAGGCAGTTTTCTCGGCTCGCTGGGCTCCGGCTAATCCCGCTGCAGTACCTAAAATAATAGACATCACTTTTCCCCGCGGACAAGCCCGACTTTCTGGTCACTTCTTCCCTTTTCCAACCATTTGGGAGAGCCGAGCACTCCCACCTTTTCCTCTCCATGTTTCTCCCGGAGTCTCTCTGGAGGAAAAGCTGTGGATGTTTAGGGTTAAAGGCGGCCGCTGGCGATGCTCTCGATCCGCTCACCTCTCGACCTTCTGACTCGAGACTCTCTGTGAACCGAGAGTCGACTCGCAGTTCATTCATCCGCGGAGCGATAAATATGTCAAAAATCCTTGTTTAAAAAAAAAGAAAAGCGCTGAAAACATATTTGCTGTAATTCTCGGGAGGTCCGTAGCGATTTCAGAGTCGATTGTTGTCTAACAACGGTGACTCGAAGAATCGGATCTTTCTGTTCAGTCAGAATCGACTCACTGTATCAAGAAAGGGATTCCCATGGGGTAAAAGACGCAAAAACTTTTAAAGTATATATTTTAAATTAATTAATTATCTGATATTATATATAGTGACCAATCTAAATCAAACACACATTTAAATAAAACTAAAAATAAATAACACCAAAGGTAATAAAAACTAAATTAAAAAAGAACTTAAATGCATTTTATTTCAGCTAGTTGCCAAAGCAAGATTTCCCTTTTTGTTTAAAGTACTACAATTAAATAAACTAAAAAAAATAAAATTGCATATCAATGATACTAAAATAACGCTGGTGTACTGAAAGATTTTAAGTCTGATTCAAAAATTTATGCACATTAACTGAAAATAAAAAATAATTTAATTAATTACATTGAGGAACCAGGCTAATATAAAAACACATTAATATTGGTAAACTCGTGCATGTATAGCAGGTGATCATAAAGCACAACAAACACCTCAGACTCATTTTCTTTGATTTATTAACGAGCATCGCCAGTAACCCGCGGATGACGTGGAGATCACAACAGAATTAAAAGCAGAGTTCAGGTCCACCACCACCTTCTCAATAACAGAACCGCAGGAGGACTCAGTGGAAACAAATGATGAAGCTTTTTATAGAAACATAGAAAACACGCCGGCATTACATCTTTATAGCCATTAGATTTTAATCGTGAGACTCTTTTCTCTCGAGAACAATCCACACTGAAAAATAACCATGAGGGAAAGATGGATCGAACGCTCCAAAAAAATAAATATCACATTGTTTGTTAGCAGTGATGACCAGTCTGATGTCTCCATCTTCAATCCATCTCAACTACAGAAGACTGACCTACAGGAACAAGAAGAGCAATGTCAGTAACAGTCAACAATAAGTCACTCTGACAAGCAGCAAAAAAAAAAAAAAATTGTAGCAAAAATGACTCAAATCCATTTAGTTTTTACTGTTTGAGGTTTTTATATCGCTCTGAAGTGTCTATGGAAATAAGTCATTGTTCTTGTACTCCGGACGGTTTAAACATGACAAACCTTCCTCTAATCATCCTTCTTGAACTTTCCGTTGATGTAGGGAACGTAGTCCATGATGAGCCTCCAGTCTGTGAAGTACACGAGCGCAACGCCTCCAACTCCACCCCAGACCGTGAGCGTGGGAGCCCTGCAGGAGCAGAGATTCACAGCTGAGGGATCACACTTCATACGCAGAGCTCTCTAAACGATCAAACTGTGCTGTTAAATCTGTCCCACACTCGATCTCCTCTAAGCTTTCGCTCTCTTCTAGTGTAATTCTGGAGCTGAGTAAAGGTCAGAATAACTGCAGTAATATCTCCAGATGAACTCTTACTGGACTTTACTTGATTCTCCATCAATCATGTTTTAGAGTCTCAAATCTGATCATCAGGATCTTTTGAGGAGCGTTTGTTTCCAGAAGCTTTACTTTCACTGTTCCTCAGCGGAGGAATGATCTTCACAAGCCTCCAGAACATCTCACATCTTCTGAGGAGCCTTTATTTCTTCATCTCTCAATCACTGCATTATATGTTTGGATCATTTACATCTCATCTCACTGACACACATTACTGGAGATATAGAGCACAGACTCATATTTAGATCAGTTTGTGTGCACATCATTCTCTTAGAAGGAACACTGATCACAAGCATCAGAATTTAGTCATAAATATCAGCATTTAGGATCATTATGACTTTTGCATTTTTTTTCATTACCTTAATGTGTCCGAGTGTTTCTGTCATTCTTAAAATGTAATACAGTAAAAAAAAAAAATAAAAAAAAAAAAAAATATATATATATATATATATATATATACATACACCGTAACACAATGCTATAAATTTAAATTGGCATAAATGACACAAAAACTAAATACTCGATGAATAATTTACATTTAATTTTTTTTTTTTACATTATTTTTTATTTTTTATGAAATTTTGAGGCAAATGTCAGAATGAAAAATCCTAATGTTCTGTAAAACAGGCTTAATTTTCCATTAAAAAAAAAAAAAAAATCTGCAGCAAATTCCATATTTTTATATTTTAGTCTCTGAATAAAATTGAGCTTCATATTCTCACTGTATATATATATATATATATATATATATAGTCTTTTTTTATTTTTATACTATTAAGAAATCAACAAGATTACCAAAATAGAATCATCATCATCATTAAAATTCTCCTAAACTACAATTAATTTGATAATTAAGTTCAATAAACACAAGAAGGTGAAGGCAAGAATCCAGTTAGAGGTTAAACTGTTATTAATGTTACTATAAACCAGAACATGAAGCTTCTTCAAGACAAGAGAAAACATAAGAAGCTGTAAAATCATCCTAAAGTACTTGATTTTATTCTCATCTCATTGAAGAATGTAAGAAGTATTTCTGACACATTTCTCTGGCTTTTTATCGTTTGTATTGATGACTGTGTACTACAATCACAATAATAAACACAGATAGCTGCCACATTCATAATCAAACAACAATGAATAAATCATGTATGCAGTATGAAGCAGGATTAACGAAAGAAAGAGCTGAAGAGTGTGTTATCGTGACCTGAGCTCGTTAGCTTTAGCATGCTACAGTCAGGTCGCCACAAGGACAACGCGGTTACTAAAAAACAACGCGTAATATTCATTAAATGTCAGGGTTGTCTTGCTGTACGGAGTTTTACCGTGTTCTTACCATGTTTTCGCGACAGATACGTATTTCTGTCCGATTATTTTGCCCAACATGATCAGAGTTGTGTGTCGAGGAGGACGACCAGAGCAGAAGCACAGGAAACTGCGGATGACGCGTCATCAACTGAGCGACCTGCGCGGAAGTTCGTTATCGAGCGGCTGGTACAGAGTAAAAGTCTCCAAATTAAAAGTGCGATAAATTAATTTATTTAAATTGTATTTATTTTTATTTTATTTTAAGATTTTATTTTATTCTAAAATTGTGCTATAAGTTTTTTTATTTCTGTCTTAAAGGTTAAAAGTAACACATCAAAAAAAAAAAGATGCTACGGACATAATAAAGTACGATAAATTAATTTATTTAAATTGTATTTATTTTATTTTATGATTTTATTTTATTTTAGAATTGTGCTGTAAAGTCTTTTTTATTTCTGTCTTAAAGGTTTAAAGTAACACGTCACAAAAAAGATGCTACGGACATAATAAAGTACAATAAATTTATTTAAATTGTATTTATTTTTATGATTTTATTTTAAAATTGTGCTATAAAGTCTTTTTTATTTCTGTCTTAAGGTTTAAAGTAACACGTCACAAAAAAAGATGCGTACAAACAAAGTACGATAAATTAATTTATTTAAATTGTATTTATTTTTATTTTATGATTTTATTTAATTTTAAAATTGTGCTATAAAGTCTTTTTTATTTCTGTCTTAAGGTTTAAAGTAACACGTCACAAAAAATATGCGTACAGACATAATAAAGTACGATAAATTAATTATTTAAATTGTATTTATTTTTATTTTTTTTATGATTTTATATAAATTTAAAATTGTGCTATAAAGTCTAATTTTTTATTTCTGATTTAAAGGTTTAAAGTAACACGTCACAAAAAAAGATGCGTACAAACAAAGTACGATAAATTAATTTATTTAAATTGTATTTATTTTTATTTTATGATTTTATTTAATTTTAAAATTGTGCTATAAAGTCTTTTTTATTTCTGTCTTAAGGTTTAAAGTAACACGTCACAAAAAAATATGCGTACGGACATAATAAAGTACGATAAATTAATTATTTAAATTGTATTTATTTTTATTTTTTTATGATTTTATATAAATTTAAAATTGTGCTATAAAGTCTTCTTTTTTATTTCTGATTTAAAGGTTTAAAGTAACACGTCACAAAAAATATGCGTACGGACATAATAAAGTACGATAAATTAATTATTTAAATTGTATTTATTTTTATTTTTTTTATGATTTTATATAAATTTAAAATTGTGCTATAAAGTCTTCTTTTTTATTTCTGATTTAAAGGTTTAAAGTAACACGTCACAAAAAAAGATGCGTACGGACATAATAAAGTACGATAAATTAATTATTTAAATTGTATTTATTTGTATTTTATTTTATGATTTTGTTTAATTTTAAAATTGTGCTATAAAATCTTTTTTATTTCTGTCTTAAAAGTTTAAAGTAACACGTCACAAAAAAGATGCGTACGAACATAATAAACGATATTTTAAAAACAAACAATTTGTGAAACGGAAGGGAAAAAAGTAGCTTGTTGTGGCGCTCTGAGACTGAACTTGTGTGAACGATTGTAATTTTTTTTCATCTATCTATCTATCTATCTATATGATGCCACATTCTAACAGTGTTGTGTATTGTCCAGTGTTGGGGAAAGTTACTTTTAAAAGTAATGCATTACAATATCGCGTTACTCCCAAAAAAGTATACATGAGAAACAAAGTAACTGGCGTTACTTATTTGAAAAAGTAACTCAGATACGTTACTTTACTAGTCACTTGAAAAGTAATCAGATTACAGATTAACTCTCACCCAACACTGGTATTCTCTAATAAATTAATACATGTGCAGCATCCTGAATGTAAAGCACTTTATTTGGTCATATTTATTATGCATATTTATCTTGTGTGTGACTTGTTCAGAATGAGGTTTATTGGACATTAATCAGTGAAGCTCGAACAGAATAGACACAGACAGATCCATGTTTACAAAGAAAGTTCTTTATTTTCTGAGAGGAGCAAGAATTCACTTAACATACATCTGGAATCCTCACGTCCCTCTTCATGTGAATTTATAAAATATTCTCAAGTCGAAGCCACAAGACGTGACGTCTGGATAAAAACCTGACTGACTCCAGGATAAAACTGAACAAAAACGATGCAGGCACTTTAAGAGTTTACATTTTTGCAATACATAAACAAGAATAATTCATATAATCATCTTTTAGTTGTAAAAGACGATGTTAGTACTAATGAAGAAAAAGAAAAAGATCTCTAGAGAGATAAACTCAACTGTTTCCTTTCGATCATCAAAGAATGAAACCACTAATGTTGGTTTTGCATTTGGGCACAGTGATTATTCACCTTATAAACAATAAGGAACATTTCTGTGTGTTAAACGCAAAACTGGCATCTCTAAACGACAAATTATATCCAAGCTCTCCAGGAATACAACTGCAACTGAAATATGAAACACAGTTTGTTCCTGGCGTACTTTATCTAACATTTAAAATCAACATAGATAATAACTAAAACAAGTAAACACAAACATTTAACAGAACTTTATAAAAGAAGTAAAAAAAACAACTCCGGGTCGGCTTGTGAAGACCCTTTGCGATCTATTTTTCTCTACTTTGTGTAGAAATATTGACATGTGGCAGCAAATTCATGAAATCAACACACTTGAGTTGATCAAATGCACAGCACAACGCTAATAAATCTGTTAACTACTTACTATTCGAGTGGTCAGATTGAGTTTGTATCGGGTGAAAACTCAAAGTCCAGCTTACGTTAAATCCAAAGCAAATTGATAGATGGCCTCAGAAATGTGTGAGAATACACGGCTGAAATGCTCAGACTCAGTCACACATCTGCATGAAGAGGTTTCTCTGCAGTTCATACGCAAGGTTCGGTTCGCGACAATGTTACACGAGTTACTTCTAAATGAGACACACACACACACACACAAAGAAAATATCATCCAGCGTTTTCCAATACTTCAGAAATCCACAATGAAAAACACAAGCTCTGGTACTCTGGTGAATGATGATGGCAGATATATAAGAGAATCCCATAAAAGCACGGTCAGATATTTCACCCCAAAAATAAAATAAAATTTAAAAAATGAGCAAATAAATAAAAATACACTTTACCTGAAGAAAATCAAAATAAAGCCTACTTTTAGGATCATTATGACTTTTGCATTTTTTCATTACCTTAATGTGTCCAAGTGTTTTTGTCATTTTTAAAATGTAATACAGTAAAAAAAAAAAAAAAATACTGTAACACTGATTTAAATCAGCATAAATGACACAAAAACTAAACAATAGATTTATAGTTTACTTTTTTTTCATGCAGTTTTTAGGAAAATGTGTTGGTCGTAAAAATGTCAAGAATGAAAAATCCTAATGTTCTGTAAAACAGGCTTAATTTTCCAAAAAAAAAAATAAATAAAATCTTTCCATTTCTTTTGAATGAAGAGTGAAAAACAAAAACATGTTCAGATATTTCACCCCCTCAAAATAAAATAAAATTGTATAATATTTTATATAATAAAATATAAAATATTATTAAAATAAAATAAAATAAAAGTATTTTATCTGAAGAAAATGAAGCCTATTTTTAGGATCATTATGAATTTTCATCATCTTAATGTGTCCAAGTGTTTTATTTTTTTATTGTTATATTCTTATATATGCAATGTAATACAGGACACACAACAAACACTCAATTATGTATCATTTACATTTAAATTTACGATTTTTTATTTTTTTTTGCATTACAATAAGAATTTAAAGATTTTAGAAAAATCTTAATGCTCCATAAAACAGGCTTAATTTTTAAATGTAAAAAAATAATATTTTTAGAGGTGAAATGGGAGCGGTTTTGTGGGATTCACGCATTAGTGGCGATCCCCAAACAGAACCATAAACACTGCGTATCAAAACTGAACATTTCTCTCTACATCATCAACACAAAACGGTACAAAAGAAAGCCAAACTTGAATACATGAACTACAAAAAAACAAAATAGGAATCTGTTCCCGCAGCGGAGCTTGCGTTGAATACAAAGGCTCAGGGGTGTGTGTGTGTGCTCTAGAACAGCACACTGTAAATCTAACATCACAGCATCAAACAGCAGGACGTCCAGACGCTGATTTCCACCGATGGTCCATGATCGCACGTGTTGGTGAGGACATACTGTGTTCGGAGGAAGTTACTGTGTGTATGTGAGTCTTCAACACATCTGTTTATAATATATAAATCACGAATGCGTGTATGTGTGTGGACTCTGGAACAAGAACGGGAAGATAAGGCCACGTCGACGGAGAGCTTCTTAACATCAGGATCTGAGGAAAACACAGACACAACAATAGAAGCTCATCTAAACACGTTTGCAAACATTTGATTACATTTTAAATTAAATTGTTACATATGTTAAATTGTTAAATGTCTTTGTATAATTACCATCATGATTGACTTTAATTACGAGATTAAAGTCAAAATATTTTGAGAATAAAGTCGAAACAAAAGTTGAGACTTCGTTTTATATTAAAGGCACCAAAAGCACTGTGTATTGTTATTATCGGGTGTCTGCACGACGCAATACAAATAATGAATGCATTAGAAGACGGGACATGACCGATGGAATGATTTCTGATAATAATCCGTCCATCTGCATGCACAATATAGACTATACTCTCAAAATATAACTTTAATCTTGTAATTGCTGACTAAATTCTAAATTCTGAATTTTTACTTTATTCTCAAAATATTTAGACTTTATTCTCGTAATTTGGACTTTATTCTCAAAATATTTAGACTTTATTCTCATAATTTGGACTTTATTCTCAAAATATTTAGACTTTATTCTCGTAATTTGGACTTTATTCTCAAAATATTTAGACTTTATTCTCGTAATTTGGACTTTATTCTCAAAATATTTAGACTTTATTCTCATAATTTGGACTTTATTCTCAAAATATTTAGACTTTATTCTCGTAATTTGGACTTTATTCTCAAAATATTTAGACTTTATTCTCGTAATTTGGACTTTATTCTCAAAATATTTAGACTTTATTCTCATAATTTGGACTTTATTCTCAAAATATTTAGACTTTATTCTCATAATTTGGACTTTATTCTCAAAATATTTAGACTTTATTCTCATAATTTGGACTTTATTCTCAAAATATTTAGACTTTATTCTCGTAATTTGGACTTTATTCTCAAAATATTTAGACTTTATTCTCGTAATTTGGACTTTATTCTCAAAATATTTAGACTTTATTCTCGTAATTTGGACTTTATTCTCAAAATATTTAGACTTTATTCTCGTAATTTGGACTTTATTCTCAAAATATTTAGACTTTATTCTCGTAATTTGGACTTTATTCTCAAAATATTTAGACTTTATTCTCGTAATTTGGACTTTATTCTCAAAATATTTAGACTTTATTCTCGTAATTTGGACTTTATTCTCAAAATATTTAGACTTTATTCTCGTAATTTGGACTTTATTCTCAAAATATTTAGACTTTATTCTCGTAATTTGGACTTTATTCTCAAAATATTTAGACTTTATTCTCGTAATTTGGACTTTATTCTCAAAATATTTAGACTTTATTCTCGTAATTTGGACTTTATTCTCAAAATATTTAGACTTTATTCTCGTAATTTGGACTTCATTCTCAAAATATTTAGACTTTATTCTCGTAATTTGGACTTCATTCTCAAAATATTTAGACTTTATTCTCGTAATTTGGACTTCATTCTCAAAATATTTAGACTTTATTCTCATAATTTGGACTTTTCTCAAAATATTTCTACTTTATTCTCGTAATTTTGACGTTTCTTAATTTTTTTGGGGAAAAAAAGGGAATTTGAGGGAAAAAAATTAAATGGATTTCAAATGGGAATAAAATAACATTTTATAAAATTTAATTTAAGCATTTAAACAGAATTCAGGAAAATTAAAATAAATAAACTGGGTAAAAAAAAAAAAACATTTCATAGGGCCCTAAAATTTATGTAATTTCATTTTTTATGTAATTAAAGCAATTTTAGTTAAACTACATACGTTTCAGTTTTCATTTTTCCATAAAAAAAAATTAAATCCAGAATAATTAAATAGAAATGAAATTTGGAACTAAAAAAAAATGGAATTTAGGGAATAAAATAAAACTGCTTTCATAGCGCTCTGCCCCAAACACCCCAAAAATCACTGGGTTTGATTCTCAGGGAACACAAACTAATCAAATTTATACCGTTAATGCAACGTAACTCACTCTGGATAAAAGCATCTGCCAAATGCATGAATCCAACATGAATATATTCAACTGCATCATAATCCCAGATGTGAAGCTCACCTGAATGTTAGATATGTCCGTGTCCGTCTCCACCCAGACCGGTCAGCATCTGTGGGTCTCCTGTGACCTTCTCCTCCTCTCTCCTCTTCAGACATGCGGCCTTCGGGTTCAGATTACGCTCTGAGCAAAACAGCAGCAGATCAGATATCAGTCTGTGCTGTGAGCGTTTACTGTCAGAAGCTCCTCAAGCATTCACACATGTATAATGATAAGAGCATGTGGGAGGAAGAAAGCACGACGTGATTTACTCGAGCTACTAGAACAAAACCTGTGAAGAACATATCAGACTCATAATTCATCCCAAAAAGAAAGAATTACTGGACTGAGAAATATTCTCATTACCGCATTTGCATTTTTAACTTTATATATTTTATTATATTTTTTATACATTGTATTTTTACGTATTATGCAATTAAAAATTAAAAAAAATTATATATGTAAAAAATGTAAAAAAATCACTATTCTGTTACATTCTATAATATATCTATATTATAAACAATTGTTATACTATGTATTTTATATAAATTGTTTTTATATAATAAACTATACAATTAAAATGAAATATATAATTTCATATATAATTTTTTATATAACAATGTCAAAATGTAAAAATAAAATTGTTGAAATTGTTATATGATACAATATAACTATATTAAAAACAACAGTTATTCTACATATTTTATACTTTTTATTCTATACTCTATATATTTTATATTATGTAATGTAAACTTAATGTTAATTTTAAGGTTTTAATAGAACAAGAATATCATATATATATATATATATATATATATATATATATATATATATATATATATATATATATATATATATATATAGTAACCATTTATACTATATACTACATTTGTATATATTTTGTTTATTTTTATATTTTATTTTTATATTTTATATATATATATATATATATATATATATATATATATATATATATATATCAAAATACTATTTTAATATATTAATAATATATTATAGAATTTTTATAACAAAAGGATATTACACATTTTATTTATTTTATTTTGTTTATATTTATATATATTTTTAAGTATTTATACCACTGGGTAACACTATTTATTCATTAAAAAACAGTAAAGGGAATCCAAGAATCTAATAACATTTACCTGTACGAATAATTATAATAATTATATAAATGAAGTCGTATGACTTCACATTCACGTTTTTTACATAAAAAATTAATGTCATAAAATGCCACAAATTGCAATGGTTAATTAACAAAAACGATAGTATGGTAGTATTACAATACTTGATCTTATACCATTACTGTGATAATACATTGTTGTTACTGTTTTGTTTTGGGGTGAAATATGATTTAGACATGTTTTTTTTAGATAAATCCTAATATATTTGGTTGTTTCAATCATAATCAATCAGCTCAAACCATAACTGAGGATTGCTAAGAATGTTACAATGAGCAAATGTCACTACTTGCGTAAATCACGTTAACGAGGCAGAACATGTGCAGAAAGATGCTACGGTCAGCAGACGCACACAGATTAGCATCACACAAACACACAGCGAGCAACAGTCAAAGCGAGGAAAGAGACGCGGCTCTCAGCAGCAGCAGCGGCGGCGGTGTGTTTCTCGGCAGGACGGTGTGGTTCAGAGGGCTTCGTCCTACCTCGCACCTGTCTCTCCAGGCCCAGGATGACCTGCACGGCCTGCTGGAGGATGATGAGTTTAGTCTGAGCCTTGTCGCTCTTCAGGTGCAGCTGACACATGCGGCCGAGCTCCCTGAAGGCTTCGTTAATGTCGCGCACACGAACCCGCTCCCGAGCGTTATTGGCCATGCGCCGCTCGCGCTCACGCTGCTCCTTCTCCTCCACCGTCAGACACTCCTCCGACACGCTGCTGCCAGGGGCGACCAGGCGCTCGTTAGTCACCTCGTTAAGTCATTTAGCCTCTCATTAAGTCCATTCTACAACCAAATGAACTGCTTCGGCTTCATTAAGTTGAAAAGAACCTTGCAACTAATGAAGAATCTGTATTGAATTTCAGTAAATTTGTTCTAAGTATCCATCTATCTATCTATACACATGTGTTTATATATAAATAAATATATCTAAAATTACGATTTATATAAAATTAATAAATAATTTGTATACATTTACAAATATATATACATTTTTATTTTACATTTAACATATATATTTAAATCATAATAATTTTAGATATAATATATATTATGCAAATTTTATAAATTAGCATAATGTTATAATTAATTTTATTAGTTTCATAATTGTCATATATACAAATATTATATTTCATTATAATTTTAGATATAAATTATATAATACATAATTTATAATACTTTATAATATACTAAATTATTATATTATATATAATTTTAAATATATATTATGTATTTTATAATAATATATCTTACTATAATACATATTACAACTATAATTATATCATTATATTATAATACAATTGTATAATTATTTTATTTTGCATAATAATTATATTAATTATAATTGTAATGAAATTCTAAATATTATTTTATATATTGTAATTGTCTTATTAAATGTATATATAATATTATTATTTTCGTATATATTTGAAAATGTAAATATTAAAATAAAATGTTTCATTAAATTAAAATATTATACTGAAATATCTTGTATATATTTATTTATTTTTGTTCCACTAAAGACAAATACCACAATTTTAACATGCCTTAAAAAATTCCCTGCAGAACTCATTAATCCCGTTTTACACGTTAAACATTAGACAAATATTTAAGATTTCAAAAGCAGAAACAAATGCGGCATTTTAAATTCCAGACCAACTGGAAGTGGCCGATTAAAACTGCACTGATTCCAGTTAAACGAGGGATGCAGAGAGGGATCCAGTGGTGGTGCGGAGAGGAGAACGGGACGTGACCGATCCGGAGAATCTTTCATTAATTGTGACGGGACACGCAATTTCAAAAAAGACACAGCCGGTCGCTACGCATTACAATGTCAGTGGCTTTCAGGAGGCCTGTGGGATCTGCCGCGGAGCGAAAGAGCGCAAGACGAGAGGACAGCAAGATGAGAGAGATGCCAAGTCTGCCAAGACTTCTGCCAAGAACCGAACAGAAACACACACTGCCACTGAGAGAGCCAGACAGAAGACAGGATGAGGTGAATGCGACTGTCTCATTGTAAACGCATCCCGCTGCTGAGATGCATTTATGCAGCATGAGACTAAAAACCACTGCGGCCATCTGCAAAGAAAAGGGCTCAAGAAAAGATGGAGAGATGGGTAAAAAGAAAAACAACCTGGCAAACAGAGGGTTAAACATGACATGCAAGCATTAATCAGACCATTACAAACCGAAGCGAGTAAAACATTAAGAAGGAAACACAAAAGAACAAGTCCGTCTCTTCTAATCTGCGGGGTTAAAGCCTGCGGAAAAAGCATTTTCTCAGCAGACCAGAGGGGTTACAGACATGCAACAGTCAAACTGGAAGGAAAGGTTTTTATAAGTTATAGTTTTTATAAGATGTATGAAGGCAGATTTTAAAGGACTGAACAATTGGAAAGACAAACAGAAGCATCTAGATGATCTCCACTGTGGAAATCAGGATGTTTGCATGCATTATGCTTTATGGGCGGTTGCATTCATACTAGACTTAAAGGATTAATCAAAATGCCATCATTTACTCAACCCTCATGCATCATGAGCTTCTTTTGTGGAAATGGGTGCAAGTGCAACTGTCAACTCCAAAATTGACAAAAAAAAGCACCATGAAGGGTTATAATAATAGTCCATATGACTAATGCACTATATTTCAAGTCTTCTGAAGTCACATGATCATGCTTTGTGAGGAAATGACTAATATTTAAACCTTTATCCACTGAAAGTCTCATCTGTGCATGTATTTATTCAAGACATAAATTAAAACTATTAAAACATTTTTGTTAATTGAAATGAAGTTTAGAAAAATGTAAAACATAGCCTTGGCAACTAAATGAAATGTGTTATAATTACTAACTGGAGATAAAAACTGAAAATGAATTAAATCAGAAATAAAAATAAACCAAACCTAAATAGTGATATTTAAAAAAAAATAATAAAAAAATAAAATAAAAAATAAATATATATATATATATATATATATATATATATATATATATATATATATATATATATATATATATATATATATATATATATATATATATATATATATATATAATATAGTATAAAACACACAAACATATATATATAACTTAAAAGACAAAGTACACAAAATTATAACTATTTAAACTAAAATTAAAAGGAACAATGAAAACAAAAAAACAAAAAACATGTAAAATAATAAAAACTATAATAGCATACAAAAAAAGCTAGTTTAAAAAAGTTTAAAGTTTGACATCAGTAACACCACAATTGTTTCTTTAGTGTTGTGGTGTGAATAAAATGTGATGATTACAACAGATGGGAAGATTGTCAGTGAACACAGACTTAAATTCAGATCTGTTTCTCAAATAAAACTATCATGTGACATCAAAAGAAGAATATAGGAATATAGTGCACACAAGTCATTTGGGCTACTTTCATGCTGCTTTTTTGGGATGACAGTCATTGTATGATCACTAACATTCTTCAAAACCTAGAGTGAGTAAATGACAATTTACATTTATTCATTTAACTATCCATCTAGCTTTAATCTGAGTCTGTTAGTTGCATGAATCTTGCAAGCAGGTGAGATGAACAGAAAACAGGAAGGGATGAGTGCTAAATATGAAATGACAGACAGAAACACATGCACAGTTACAGAAATTGCAGACAGTCCCACAATCACCCTTAACAGACACCTGTATGGGCTGCAGGGAGGATGGAAGCTTACGTAACATACTGCATAAAGTATCTCAAAGAACTACTACCAAGATAAATTGTAATAACTTACATATTTTAATAATACGTGTTTAAATTTGTATAATCTAAGATACTATTAAAAGGACATATTCTTGAATTTAGTGCAACTTGGCTGGTTGCCAGGGTGTTGCTAGGCTGTTTCTAGGGCGTATTTTAAGGCAAGACACCATATGTTAATAGGGTTAAACAATTAACTAATACATTTCACCATACTTCCTCAGTTGTTTAATTACATCAAGTTTTCTGTTGTTTAAATATGAAAATAAGGCATTATCTAGTTAAAGATGCACTAATTTGCATACATTTTCCTGAACAATGGATAAAGCCAGGTTAATTTTTTTTGTTCGATTTTGTTGACATATTAGAGTTAAAGGTTTATACAGAGGGGATTTTGGATTTCTTTTTTTATTACTCCGTAAATTAGAAAATACTATCAACAGACAGAAAGAAAACACAATTTAGCCATGTTTTTAGGAATTAAATCAATGAGAAATAAATCAATGTGAATGGCATATGAACAAACCCCCCAGTAAAAACCTTCAGAATATAGAGAGGAATAAAACTGTAAGTTTTGGTGTATGTAAGTACTGCTGAAGTGGAGGAACAATACTTTTAGCTTTTAAAGAAATGCATTTTCGCCATGTTTTTAGGAATAAAATGTTATATAAATAATTGTGAATGACATATGAACAAAATCCTCAGTAAAAACTTTCAGAATATAGAGAGGAATAAAACCCTAAATTTTGGTGTAAGCAAGTGCTGCTGAAGTGGAGATACAAACCTCCCAGGCTTTAAATTTCTGCATTTTTGCCATTTTTTTTAGTAATAAAATTATATATAAATCAGTGCGTATGATATGTAAACAAACCCCTCAGTAAAAACCTTCAGAATATAGAGAGGAATAAAACCCTAAGTTTTGGTGTATGTAAGTCCTGCTGAAGTGGAGGAAAAAAATACTTATAGCTTTTAAAGAAATGCATTTTCGCCATGTTTTTAGTAATAAAATGTTATATAAATCATTGTGAATGATATATGAACAAAACCCTCAGTAAAAACCTTCAGAATATAGAGAGTAATAAAACCCTAAGTTTTGGTGTAAGTAAGTGCTGCTGAAGTGGAGAAAAAAACTTTTAAATATATGTTTTGTAATTAAAATCTACAGACGCAAATAGATAAAATAAACATTTAAATGTTTATTTTAGGTGTTTTCTTTCCACTAGACTGAAATGCATTATGAAAAACCAAAAAGCCCTAAATCTCAAAACTAACCAGTTAATTTTTGCTTGTAGTGTCTTGCCTTAAAATAATCGAACTTGTGTTGAACCCAGAACATTATGCATTCAATGCATATGCATTTATCCATCAAGAATTTAATATCTCTAATCAACAAATCCATCCTCCACCCCTTGCGACCCATTCAGGCGTCCCGACCAAAGATGGATCTCCACGGTGTCTGAGATCTCGTGCCTGAGCACTGATCGGAGGTCAGCCGCACACACTGACCTCGCACTTGTTGCTCCAGGTTGAGAATAACGTTTACGGCCTGGTGAAGGACGAGCAGTTTGGTCTGAGGTTTCTCATTGTTCATGTGCATCTGGCACATGCGGCCCAGCTCTTTGAAGGCCTCGTTGATGTCGCGCACACGCAAACGCTCACGGACGTTATTGGCCACGCGCCGCTCTCTCTCCCGCTCCGCCTTCACCTCAACCGGCAAATCCTCGTCATCTTCTTCGTCATCTTGACTTCATAGGTCAGAGGAACAAAGGGTTGAGAGGGGTTACAGGCAAAACAATCAAGGCACACTGACAGGGAACGACGCGTACCTCACGTCAATGTTTTACAATGGCCAATCAGAAGCTGCTGGAGGTGGGAACATTGAGTATATCGAATGTTTACAGATTGCAACTCTATCAACTGCAAACAAACGTTTCTAATTCGATTTTTTTGTGTTTTCAAAAGAAGTCTCTTCTGTTCACCAAGGCTGCATTTATTTGACCAAAAATACAGTAAATAAAAGCAGTAACATTGTGAATTATTACTGAAAATACAGCTGTTTTCTGTGTAAACATCTTGAGCAGCAAATCAGCATATTAGAATGATTTCTGAAGATCATGTGACACTGAAGACTGGAGTAATGATGCTGAAAATTCAGCTTTATACAACAGAAATTAATTACATTTTAAAATAGAGTAACATAGAAAACACTCATTTTAAACTGTAAAAATAATTCACTGTTTTACTGTATTTTTGATTAAATTAATGCAGCCTTTGTGAGAAGAAGAGATTTCTTCCAAAAACATTTTAAAAAATCTTAATTATCCCAAACTTTTGACCTGTACTGTATATTTATTTCTCCTGGAATTAAATGAAGGCTTGCAGGTCGGCAGGTACCTCGTTCGTGTGCGGCTTTTTCCGTCTTTCTTCTCGTCCTCTGATTTATCTCCGATAGACAGGTTCTCATCGTCTTCCTTATCTTCCCGCTTTATATCCGAGCTGGAGGAACGAGGCAGAGAAAGACCTGACAGACAAAAACAAGATTAGTAACAGAAAATGCAACAGCACTGTGAAAATCATTTTAAAGGTGAAGAGTTTGTTTTTTGGATGTTTAAATTAAGACTCATGAACGTACATTTATGCATTTGGCAAATGCTTTTATCCAAAACGACTTGCATTGCATTCAAGGTATGCATTTTATCGATTCATGCATTCCCTGAGAATCGAACCCATGAACTTATCGTTTTTAACACCATGTTTGAGCTACAGATACGCTTTGTAAGTCATGTCTGAAAAGCACGCATGATACAAAAACATTTTGCATGCTTGCCTGCTAAAATACTTGCACAAAGCACATCATTCATGAATCTCAATCAATCAAATGTCATGAAATGAGCATTATAATTCAAAAAGCAGCACTGACTGGTAAAGGTGTCGGACTGGGAAGTGGGCGGAGCCTGATGGGGGGCATGGTGTCCCTGCAGCAGAGCACTGGACTGTGGCAAACCTGCGGCATCATCACTGTGATTTGACATCTAGAGAAAAGAGCAGAAGACGGTTAAATTGTAAATAATTATTTTTTGTCAGTACATTTTCTCTTGCTGAACAGCAAAATTAAAATTTGTTTTGATGCCAGTTAATTGTTTTGACAGTCTTCAACAAAATTTTGAGAAATGTGTCTAATATGCCTGTATCATAGGGCACAATTATTGTTACAATGTTAATAAATAATTAATTTGATTAACACTGTTTTTGATAATAAATTTGTATTCAATCATAAAACACATAATCCAGAAAAATTAAAACTGACAACATTAAAAGAAGAAAGCATAAATTCTTAGGGCACTATTATTGTTATTTGTTTATTTTATTTATTTCTAAATAATTAAATTGTTAAAGTATTATGAATTCAAATGATTACACGTCCTTATTGATTATTAAAATTATTTAATCTTTTATAAAAAAAATTTTTTGAGAAAGTAAAACTGCTTTCACCCTAAAATTTATTTTTTTGTAAAACTTTTAATGCTTTGTAAAACGTTTAATGCTTTCAAATGGCATTTGTAAATTTTGTAAAGCTTGTAAAAAATTGTTTTTAAATTACATGCATTTAAGTACAAGTTTCATGATTTTATTGATTAAACATGCTTTGATTAGTAAAGTTTAATTTAGCAATTAAAAAAAATTGTGAAAAAATAAAACTGCTTTCATAGGGCCCCAATAATGTATTTTTAGTTAAACTTTTAATGCCTTTACTGCTTTGTAAAATGTTGAATGCTTTCAAAGGGCACTTGTAATTTTTGTAAAAAAAAAATTAAAATTATATGTTTAAGTAAGTATAAGTTTCATGATTTCATTGATTTCATTGCAATTAAAAAAAAAAAAAATTCATGAAAAAATCCAGCAGATTTAATAAGGCCCTAAGCAGGCATCTCACAAGGGTTTGAAACAGAGCCATGTTAACAAACACTCACCAGGCCCGGCAGGCGGCTGATGAGCCCGAAGGCCTGACTGATGGAGCCCAGAGCCGCGGCACCAGCCGGATGTCCGCTCAGTAAACTGTGCATGTCTGCGCCCACCGCGTGATTCCTCAACACATGCAGCGCTTCACCCAGACGGTCATCCATCTTATTCTGCAAAAAACAATAATTACTCAAAGTTTATTAAATGCACAATGAGACTGTATGAAAAAATCTGATGTATGCCTATTTGTTTTTAAAATGTAGAATACATTTTTATAAGCTGATTAGACATATTTCAATAATTTTTTTCAAAACCACTGTCAAAACCATTAACAGCCATCAAAACAAATGATACTTTTGCTGTTCAGATGAGATACTTTCATAGTTTTTATTAATATATTTTATTTCTATATTTTCAGTTTCTTTGAACTTTAAAGTTTTAGTAATTTTGTTGTGTTTAGTGGTGTATTTAGTAGTTTGCGTGTTTGTCTAGTTTTCATGGATTTTTATTTCAGTTGCCATGGAAACTAGCTGAAATAAAAAAAAATAAAAAAACATTATTTTCTTTAATGCTCATTACAAGTAATTTAAATAACCTAATTGTTTTAGTTTTAACTATAAAACCCAGGCTCAACACACTGAACTTAATAAAAATAAATATAAACAAAATTTGAATGTATAGCTTATATAACTTATTGAAGCATTGTGCAACCATTAAGTAAAAGTTGATTTATTGAACATAATGAAATACACTATACATAAATTATCATTAAAATTGTGATTTTATTGTGTGGAAATTTTCCATGTTGTATGATGTTCATAGGTGATTTCATATATATATATATATATCATTATTATTATCATTACTATCATCATCATTATTATTAATATAACTCAACAGGAGCATTATGGATGTTTAAGTGTATAATAACTGTTACATCTGAAACCATAAAGTAAAACCTAATTTATTAAATGCAGCAAAATAAATTAAAAGTCTCTATATGTGTACTTATAATATTGATCATAAATAATGCATGATGTTTCTAGAAATACAATACATGCATATATCATGTGCAACACAGCTCACGGCAGAATCTCTAGTCGAAATGTTTTTAATCTCTAGTTTTTCTGCTCTACGGTGATGCAGAGGAACGTACCGGCGCCTGCAGTCCGGGCTCAAAACTGGGCTGAGAAGAGCCTTTGGACCACTGAGAAGCAGAAGCTGAAACACAAACACAGACGTCAATACTGCCTCAGTGTGGAGGCACCAAAGCAATCCCACAGCAGATGGCACTACAGAGCTGTTTACAGAGACGTGAGCCTTCAGGAAACCCACCGGAGACGTTTGAAGGAGAGCCCACAGGAGGGGAGGGACTGGAGGAGAAGCTGTTATTGTCAGAGGGATATATCTAAAAAGCACAAGAGACAATATTAAGTAAATAGTTGAGCTGAAAGAGATACATAACTGTTGTGTTTATCAGTATGTGCTATTATTAATACATTTTTCAGAATGAATCACCCAGACTGTCCCCAATGATCCGGAGTAATTCCAGAAATAATCACATGATATGTATCATCAATATCCACATACAGAAAATGAAAATTATATATATGTATGTATTTGCGTGTGTATGTGTGTAAACTTAGATTTTATGGCTCCAGAAAACATAATATAAACAATACAAATAATTTCTGTTAATATTTATTTTCATTAAGTTCTTAAAACAATGTGGTGAACATTGTAAAATTAAATAAATTTGTAAATGTAAATGGGTAAAAGTATGTAATAATAATTACTTTAATTGCAAAAAAGAAAAACATTAACTGAAATAAAATATAAATAATTTCAGGCAATATTTATTTATTTATTTTTTCTATTTAAGTTGAAGTAATTAAATTTCTTAAAACTTAAAAATGTATAAAAACAAAAATATTGATAAAAAAACAAAATATTAAATTACTAAAATGTCTAAATATTAAACAAATGAAAAATAAAAATGGAAAGCTGAAAAATAAAACTAATTCTAAATTTAAATTAAAAAAAACACTACAATATTTTACAATAAATGAACATATGCATAATCAAATTATTTATGTTTAGTCACAAAATTGCAATTCAGGAAATTCCTCTTCCTGTCATTCCAATTCAGCATCCTGTGTGGCACTGCCGATTAAAATTATTACAATTATTAAAAATTAAAATTATTATTAATTAAAAAAAGCCAATTCTTAAATTCTGAATTTTCCAAAATCTTTGGTAAAACTTGATTAACCAGTCGATAAGTAGCCAATTTGACAAAATTTCCCCTAAAAATCCATGCAGTTCTAAAATAAATTTTAAATAAATAACAATTCACTAAATGTGTAATTAGGTCATATCTCAAAATTATCGTCCATATCAGCCACTGGTTACTCCACCAGTGATAACTAGCTTCTGAAAAATGGTCAACCACTAGTTTATCACCGCATTGAGCTGTAAATGACACACTGTGAGACCCCAAACTCACCGAAGCGAGAGCTTTCCCGATCTCCGCGCCGGAGCTGCCTGGGTTTCCCGCTCTGCTGACTGCTAACAGAGAATGAAGCTCAAGATTACAGGTGAATGTGAGTAACTCAGACACACTGAAACGAGAGCAGGTCGCAGCAGCGAAGCCGAGCGCTGCTCTCTGGTTTGTGGTGGCGTCAGGATGGAGACTCTTACCCATGATGCCGTCGGAGGTGCTGATGGGCGGCGTGTGGTTGGGAACGCCGTATCCTGCAGAGGCCTGGTGGAAGCTGGTGGGTAAGTTGACCTCGCTCCCGTGCAGAGGGTAGTTCTGCGGTGACAGGGGCAAAGGCTGCCGCTTCTGCGGACGAGACACAGACATGTAATCATTCAGGAGCACGTGGCCAGCATGTTCTTGCATCTATTGAGACGCCGAGAGAGAGCAGGTTCAACATCAGGAATGTTCCATTGCTTTTCCACATCGAGGTCTGCGGTAATTAAATGCATTTTTTATGTGGTCTCTGGCTCATCAGAAAGGAAAAAAAACATCTAGATGAGGTCTTCAGGACCTATTTTAAACCCAATGATTCTGAGATCATGACCGATCAGACACAACTAAGCCTACTGCAATTATTAAATAAATGCCTGCTCATCTGTGCTATGTAGATACTAAAGAAAGATGTAGAAAATATAATTATTATTTATTTTTAAACATAAAAAAATTCTACATTTAAAAAAAATATTTTTTATAAATTAATAACTTTCACATATGTCATTTGTGGGTGACCTGAGAATAGTTAAATACGACAATACTATAAATTTAGCCATTAATATGATTAAATATATACATTTTTATATATTTATATTTAAATATAAAAATGTATATTATAAATACAAATTATAAATATATTCACAAATCATATAAACATTTATATTAAAATTAAATATATTAAATATGTTTACAAATTATATATATATATATATATATATATATATATATATATATATATATTTACAACTGAGAAAAGTTATCAAACTAAATAAATGATTTTTATATTTAAATATAAACAATACATTTATATTTATATATATATATATATATATATATATATTTATATATATATATATATATATATATATATATATATATATATATTCATACATTTATAATAAATTTATATTTTTATATTATATATATATATAAAAATTCTAAATTTAGCCACTTATTTAAATATATATTTTTACATATTTAGAAATTAAAAATGATATATTTATATAAAAATTATCAATATTTATATATTAATTTTTTTTCTCCATATTTAAATATATATACATTTTTTATATTTACATTTAAATATAAATATGTATACATTTAAATACAAATTATAAATTAATTATATATACATTTACATCCTTTTCTGTGACAGTCAGATTATTCTAAACGTTTCTATTTTTTTTACAGAACTGAAGAAATTAATATTTAAAGGTGTTAAGAGTATTAATCTTATGCTCCAAGTGACAACTGAAGGATTTAGTTAATCACAGTACTTTGTGACATTTAATGCATGAAAATAAACTTGTATTATTTCTTAGACATCAGTTAAATTTCTCAATCCTGACAGCACTGGGCACATAAAAAAAAACCCTATGAGAAATAGTTCAGTTCTCACCTGTGTGTTTATGGAGGGGAACGGAGCCTGCTGACCGATGTGAGGAGAGTTACTCATGACCGGAGGATAACTAGACTGACCCCAATGATCCGGAAGCCCATCTGAGAAACCAAACCAACATGTAATCCAAAAGAAACCAGCTGGAAGATTAACTGTAAAATTACTGCTTATTACACGGCCACTTATCATCAAATAAATAGACATGAAATATTGAGTTTCAGTTATTTTATGTGATTAGAAAGAGCACAGTGATATGCAAGATACAAAAACTAGAATATTTTATCATGATGCACAAATTTTTGACCACGAAATGCCTGTTTTATTTAATATTTACAGCTTTTTTTATATTGAATATATACCTCAATATTATGTATTTGCTCGAGCATGAACTGAAAATATGAAATATGCACGATTGCAAAGTCCATTATGAAAGTCTACTGCTAAAATAGGTAGAATATCTGGTTTAAAAAATATATAAATAATAATAAAAAAAAGTTTTACACTAAATTAACACAAGAAACATAATAAATATTAACTGTTTATACACAATGCATGAAGCAATGCATTTAAAAAAAGGCTGAAAAATACAAAAAAAAAAAACAAAAAAAACAATGTGACATGAATTATTTTGTGAAGTTCACAATATTACTAATCACCAACACATTACTGCAAATGAATACGAGATATAAAAATAGCAATGAAGGAAAGGTTTAGTTTCAAGATGCACAGATATTTGACCACAAAATGCCTGATTTTTTATAATTATAGCTTTTTAATATTGGACATATACCTCCAAATTTATGCATTTGCTCTAATATGAATTGAAACACTCAAATTGGACCAAATATGCATGATTGCAAAATCCATTCTGAATGTCTACTGCTAAAATAAGGAGAATATTTGGTTAAAAAATAATCAATAAAAAAAAAATCCACTAAATTAACATTGAGGATAATAAATATGAAATGTTTATGCAAAATGCATGTAGCAATGAGGCAGAAAAAATAAAACAAAAGGTCATTAGTTATTTTAAGTGATGCAAATGAAGTGATAAATAGCACATTAAGATCAGTTTATGATATTACTAATGTGGCCAAAAATCACTCCGACAGAAACTACCCACATACCCTGCCAGAACGAGCCTGGATAAAGGTTTGCAGCTTTGGATCCGGGGTATCCGGAGCCGTCCTGGTTATAGTCCTCACCGGTGCAACCGGGATAAACCTGCAACACAGAACAAACCAAAGTCCTGTGATCGTCCTGCTTTAGCTGCAGTGTGTGCATGTGCAATAAATTAGGAAACATTCATCAGAAAACGAACCCTGACTCAAGGGAAAGTCCAAAAAAATGACCACAACTTGAACCACGAGCAGTGCGCAAAATAACTTTGACATTTCGACGGCCAGCTACCATCATTTTAGCTATTTACATATTTTAAATATATGCATTTTTTGTATTTATAATTAGAAAAAACTAAAATTACAAATATTTATCTATTTAAATACGTTTCCTGTCAAGAAACTGTATTTCACAATTTTATTAAATATCTTTCTGTCTGTATGATATTTATAGTTACCATTTTATTAAAATATTAATTTCTACACAGCTTTAGTCACTTGTGTTGTTTTGTCACTATTTCTGTAATTTTTTTTTAAATAAACGGTAACTTAAAAGTCACAAAAAATTACAAAAAAGCTACTGTTTTAATATAATTTATACATTTTATTTAGTATATATATTTTTAATAAAATAGTAACTTAAATGTTAAAATATTATTTTGCAGAAATATATATATATATATATATATATAAACAGAATGTTACCTTTTTAATTTCTTTTATTTTTATTTTTATTTCATTTTTAATAAAATGGCAACTTCTATATGGAATAAATAAAACAAAAGTAATTTTATATATATATAAAAATTATATTATTTTAACAAAAATATGAAATGTTGCACCTGAGTCAAGAGGAAATTACAAAATTACTCATCTAGCATTTTGTTGCATTCTCTATTAACCCATTTTTTTAATAATAAAGATCCACCATCGGGTTGATTTTTTTCACACACAAAGGCATGACGTGAAAACACTGTATACTTTGTTATTCGCTAAAACAAAAGAAACAACAACGCACGCCTGTCTAGCCACGAAAGGGTGTTAATATAATGAACATACGACCAAATTACAAGCCAATTAAACACAACAAAGGGGTCAAAAACAAGCCACGCTCCAGCGATCTGATGTCAATGATGGAGAAACCCAAAGAACAGAACCACGTGAAATGTGTGTAAATAAATGACACGAAATAGAAGACCAGAGACCGAAGGAGATGCATGAACACAAGAAAGAAATAAAGAGAGAAACGGAGAGAGAGGGATGCATTCTCAATTACAGAGCCATCTGCCCGTTCCTGGAGAGCAGCCAACACCACAGACAGCTGGAGACACGCGGAGAGAACGAGCAGGAAAATGAAAGGAAAGAGAACAGATGAACAGATGAGGGCAGGGAGAGTAAAAATAGAGCCACTATTAGAGAGCCACAGAGACAATAAGACCAATGTTAAGAATTTTAGCGATTCTATACACACAGAATGCATATTAAATGCAAATAAAGTGCATGCTTTAATGTTTCTAATAACCTTAGTGGAAGTAACATTTCTAAATATGAGTGAAATGTTCCATCGTTGCTCAGAAACGACACTTTTATGCAAAAATGAAACAACATACTTATTCCGACATGCACTTGTTAAAATATATACAAGTAAAAGTGATCATAATAAATTGTATTGTATTTTAATTTATTAAAAATATTGTGCAGGCAAATGAGGAAATCCTAGTGGTTTGAAGGATTGCAGAAAATATTTAAAATGATAATTTAATTAGTATTTTGCAATCTTTAAAAAGAGTCTTTTTAATGTCTGGTTCTAATATATATGTGTGTGTGTGTGTGTGTGTGTGTGTATATATATTAATGGCAAAATAAACAGTATTATGATTACAATATCATTCCAATACACTTGTTACAATATTTTAACAAAAAACACCAACATACAAAAATGCACAAATTAAAATAACAATGAAAATAGTAATAATAACAGTTAAATAGAATTTTTTAATTTAATGGATGATAAAAATTCTAAAACTATTCCAGAAGAAACTTTTTAAAACACTTTCATTAATATATTTTTTGTTGGTATATGAACTATTGTTACAGTGAATGACATTTTAGTGGTGGTTTTCTGTAAATTCTGTCATTATTTTTTGCTCAGAATTTTTTTTTGACATTCTAATATTTGGGGAGAAAAAACTATTTTAAGCGGTATTAAACTTTTGTTGTTTTGATGCTTGAAAACCCTTTTCTTTTTCTATGCACACACATATATATTAGCATAATTTGGGTATTTGTGATGATCAGCTGTGTCCAATTGACCAATTAAAGTGAGAGATCACTTAAAAAGAAAATTCTCTCATCATTTATTCACCATCATCATGTCGTTCCAAACCCGAGTGACTTTCTTTCTTCCATGGAACATAAACGAAGATATTCTGCATAATTTCCAAGTTGCTTTTGGCTCAACACACGCAAACTATTAGTCAGTGAACACATAAACGTCTTGACAGTTTCTGCCCACCGAGATGGTTTACTGTAGTGAATAGAGCAGATCAGAAACTACATTTCCACAGAAAGAAAACCATACGGTGTGCAACAACGAGGATGAAGACAGGGGTTATAGTAATAAAATAAACTAAAATTAAAACTATAAAAAAATAAAATAATAATTCATTACTTAACATACACAATAACTGAAAATAAAATTTAAAAATAATATAAAATAAAATAAATATACTTTATTATATTTATTTATTAAACAAACTAAATATATTTATTTTATTATTAAAATATAAAAAACTAAAATTAAATTTATTTTACTTATTTTATTATTAAAACAAAAAAAATTATAACTACATATACATACTGTGAGTTAAATGAGTAAATATTGTGTCAAATATTCATATAATATTTATTGTACGCACATTGTATAATTATTGTTTTATGGAAAATAATTTGCACCATGTTAAAATAGCATTGTTTTTTTTTAAAGTGACATTTTATTATTACATTCAAAAATAAATTAAAATAAATGTTATTATAAACACTATAAAATCTATTTTAGTTTCTCTCACTCCAAAATAATTACTTTTAAATAAACCATTAAACTTACATATAGAAAAACAAATTATGGTGGCATTTATTATAAAAAAAAAAAAAATTAATAAAAAACGCCAAGCAATAACAAATGTATTTAAATCGAACTAAAACTACTGGCGTGTGGAAAACGCGCTATACATTTTACATCCTGGATATTAATTGCATTATATAAATTAATTGCATTATATAAATAAAAACTTGTAAAGTCACATAAAGTGACTATTTTTTAATGTAATAATTAAATGTGAATTATCAAGGGTTTTTTTTCCTCTCTCAACGATGTAATTTTGCCTGGTGCAACTTATTATTACTGTATATTTGCGCACAATATTCACTAAATTCAATCAAAAAATGTACACTGTGAAATTCTGCATGATTTGCATGATGTGTTTTCGCCGCATTAATAATTATTATTATTTTAAATCATATTGCATTGCTCATAAACAATGTGAACGTGGCCTGTGAAGACTCAAGTATTAAAAACTCACTTTTGGTTACTGGAAGTTGGTTCTCATAGAGAGTAATATGTTAAACTGCATTTATCGTCTTACATTTCACTATGCACTGAAAACGAGGAGAATTGAATGGGTTCAAATTCAGCAGCCCTGCTTCAAACAGGAAAAGGCACAGGAAGTAGAACATGCACCATTGCCCACGGCAACCCTCCAAGGCCTCGTGGGCATTAGTAGATGAGCGCTTTGTCCATGCAGGGATTTTAAAAAAGGAAGGGTGTTATGACTGCATGCGAGCATGAATGCATGACTGCATACACAGCAAACGCACCCATAAGAGAGAAAGAGAATCTCTGCACGCTGCAGGCAGGTCACAGTATGCATGTAGTATGTGACATGAGCCCTACAGGAAGTGCACGTGTGTGTGTGTGTGTGTGTGTGTGTGTGTTTTGGGTCAGACTGACTTCACGTGGCATGATAATCTGGGCTCAGACACTAATGAGGGCACATCAACACTCACCGAAGACACAGATGACGGCAGGCCAGAAGGAACCTTCCGGATCTTCTTGGGCAGAGGATCTGAAACGAAAGCCTTTCTGTAAGCCTTTTAAATGCTGATTTATACTTAAGGTGATCAGTCAACATGATTGACAGGCAGATGCAAACTAAGACACCTCATGCTTTTCAAAATCAATAAATATGGTGATAAGGCTTAGGAGCAGAGGCTGCTAGTGAGAGAAATGCAGTATTTGCACATTTTAGTTCAGGATGCATTCATTTACTGTGAATCAAATCACTTAAGCGGTCGAAATAAAAGCTCAGTGGCATACCTTTTAAAATAAAGAAATTAGGATGTAAATATTATTGTAATTTTATTTAGAATTTTTTAATTTTACAGTACAAATTTTAAAATATATCCCATTTTGTTTAAAATATATACTAATTAGTAATCAAAATAAAACAAAATATAATTTAAATAAAAAATATATAAATAAAATAAACTTATTTTACTTCAACATTTTTCATTTTCATTTAGATTAAGTACCAAAACTTTAAAATTAAAGTGAAAACAGACAACTATAATTATTAAAATATTTAAAAATCATTTAAAATAAAATATACTTATATATTTAATTACTTATTTTATTTTAGCAATATTTTTCATTTTCGTTTAGTTTAACTTGAAGTACCAAAAAACTAAAATTAGACTAAAACTAATAAATAAAACTAAAAAACAAAAATGAGAACACAAAAATTACTAAAACTTAAAAAAATAAAAAAAAATAAATACAAAATTTAAATCTATTCTAAATGTAAAAATATATAAATAAAATAATATATTTAAACGTATTTTACTTCAACATTTTTAATTTTTGTTTAGTTTAAGTGCCAAAACAATTACAGAACTACTAAAATGTTAAAATTAAAGTGAAAACAGACAACTATAATTATTAAAATATTTAAAAATAATTTAAATAAAATATACTTAAACTTATTTTATTTTAGCAATATTTTTCATTTTCGTTTAGTTTAACTTGAAGTACCAAAAAACTAAAATTAGACTTAAACCAATAAATAAAATAAAACTAAAAACACAAAAACAAAAATGAGAAACACAGAATTACTAAAACTTAAAAAAATAATAAAAATAAACCAAAATTAAAGCGAAAACAAAATACAAAACTAAAATCTTTTCTAAATATTAACAAAAACTGTAACAGTATTTAAAATTTACTACAATAGCACCAATACAAATATATATAAATAAATATCTAAATATACATAAAAAACAAGGGTTTATTTCACAGCAGCCTGTATATCGTTGCACTTATTAGGCATCTCTTCCCGTATAAGCGAGCGGTTCATGGCTACAATGATCAAGGAAATCAGTTTTATACAATTATACAGTTTAACTGTCATTATACAAATATTGCTTCCAACGGAGCAGTCACAAGCCAAAGCCATGAGGGTGAAAGCTCATCTCACCTAAGCTGGAGTCAGCGCCCCTCCGGCGGTGAGGACTGTAGAACTGAGAAGAGACCTTCATTCCCGGAGGAGAAAGACCATCGCTAATATCAGCGGGCAAGAGATGTGGCTGAACACAAACAACAGAGAGTTCAGTGAAGACAGACTCGAGGATGAAACACAAAACTGCTCAGCTACTGAAAAACAGTTCATTACCTGTGTAACGGGGTATCCTCTTTCAGATTTCCCTGCAACAGAAAC